>PVJC01019701.1:0-29934 GCA_004026665.1 Murina feae | reverse complement strand
TTAAAAAAAAAAAAAAAAAAAAAGAAGCAGACAATGGAACATATAAAGGGACTTGGAATGATCTCAATTTTCATATTTTTAATGAAAAAACTTCAAGTTCATTGCTAAAATCTGAAGTCTATTAATGTAAATATTTCTTCTAAAGTACTGACCGTAAGCGTATTATAGGTACAAAACAACAAACACTTGACATAATATGGTGGCAGTAAAGAGGCAAAATTATGTTTACTAAATACAGATGTTCATGGTTCTGTTGAGTAACCAAATCTTCCAAATCATTTTAAGTTACTTTTCTGTCAACAGAGGGAGCTCTAACCTAAGTAGCTCTTCAGAATGAAGTGAATATTCTCACTATGGAAAAATCTTTTATATGAAACTTTATGTGGAACAGCACCCAGCGTCAATACATACTGCAAGGCCTGGTCGGGTGTTACTGTCATCTTTTTCTATGTGATGAAAGGGCATAATTTATAGTCATTACTGGTTATGTTTTCAAAACAAAATACTCTTGAGGAGAATTATTATGTTACATTTCATTCTTAGTCAAAAAACCTGAAAATAATGCATTAATATTTTATCCCATCTGTGAAGCACAAACAGAAAATATGTACAGATGACCTTTGCACTATTCTCTTTAAGCTTACTACAGATCCACAATCATTTATCTGAAAACCCTAAAGTGAGAAACATTAGGAAATGCAGGACTGCTCAGATCTTAGGAGAGTAATAGAGTACACAAATGGTATATTACCTAACTCCTCAATGGGACCAGGGCAGTACCATATAACCAAATACATGAACACTTCTCTAAAAATATATGGCTACACGAAATAAGATAAAGACTAGAAATAGCCTCATATTGGGTGACTTCTACTATTGCCCCTGCCTAAATTACTTTTGGTGTCAAACTTAAGCAAAAATTTACAGTTCCAGAGCTTTAAAATTTTGGAGATGCAGAGAAGGGACTGTGAACTTGTACAGTCAGATACTTAAGTTCATACTTATAATGTAAAGATTTTTCTCTCTAAGGGTGAAATATAAATAACAATAACTGGTAGAGTGAATATAAATTTTAAAATTCAGTATTCAGAGGACACAAACAAAATAAAGAAAAAGACCCGATTGGTCACAGAATAATTTTGAGTACCTGCTAACACAGAAGGTTACATTGGTGGCCCTGTAGCCAGAATGATCTAAAATACAAATCCTATCCTTTAGCATTGACAGGACAAAACTGAGGCTGCTTAGTTTGTGAGAGAAGGTCCTTCACATGTCCGTTGTGCCCCTCTCTACCCTCACTCTCCATGCTTTCCCTGCTCCACCCACCATGCTACGCAGTGCTGAACTGCTCAGAGTTGCCTCCAACGTGCTTTGCCCACTCTCACTGTCCCGTCTGAACATGTCCCCTCTCTGCCTAGAACATGTGCTGCTGTTTTATCTGGCATCTCCTTTTGCCTACGAAGATTCAGCTTGGATGCTACCACCTGGAATGTGTCCCTGACTCCCATTCTTCCCATACACTTCCACAGCAGCACAGACTTCTATCTAGAGGGCATTTTCCTTGTAGTCCCTACACCACACTCTAATCTTCCTGGGGGTAAAGACCATGTGTGTCTCTTCATCACTGTCTGTTATTTTTTAAAATGTTTTTTATTGTTTTTTTTCAGAAGGAGAGAGAGAAACATCAATGAAGAGAGAGAAATATTGATCAGTTGCCTCTTGCATGCCTCCTACTGGGGATTGAGCCTGAAACCTGGGCATGTGCCCTGACCGGGAATAGAACTGTGACCTTCTAGTTCATGGGTCAATGCTCAAACACTGAGCTACACGGGCTGGGCTGATTGTCTTTAGTATGCAGCCTAGACCTGGTACATGGATGGTGCTGTGTACCTATATGCTAGATAAACTAATGAAATTAATGAAACACACAAGAGTGAAAAATCACTTAGGATAGGGGAGTTCAAGAAAGAATTTGAACTAGATCTTGGAAGATATGTAGATTTCTTTGACAGCTGGAAGTGGGGTGTGGCTAAAACATGGAGACAGGACAGTATCAGGACTAAGGGAAGAAAAGGACAAAGCTGAAAAGAATGTTAATATCATCATCATTAATTGAAAAGGCAGTGTGGTAGAAAAAATGACAAATAACTAGCTATAAGAGCTTGGGTAAAGTCACTTCCTTCTCCTGATATTACTTGTAAAATTGAGGAGTGGGACAGTCTTTTACGGTCCTCAGATTCTAGGATCTTTAAAAGTGGAGTAGAGCCCTGACCGGTTTGGCTTAGTGGATAGAGTGTCGGCCTTCGGATTCAAGGGTCCCGGGTTCGATTCCGGTCAAGGGCATGTACCTTGGTTGCAGGCACATCCCCAGTGGGGGGTGTGCAGGAGGCAGCTGATTGATGTTTCTCTCTCATCGGTGTTTCTAACTCTCTATCCCTCTCCCTTCCTCTCTGTAAAAAATCAATAAAATATATTAAAAAAAATAAAATAAAAGTGGAATGGACCTAGCTTCCTGGGAGTGGCGTATCTGGGAGAGGGGGGAGGGCTCAGGGTTTCAGGATAAGGAGTCTGGATTTCCAACTGTAGGAAGTGTAAATCTCCAAAGTGACTGGCCATGGGTGTAACCTGGGGATGCGAAGGGTGTGAAGGCAGGGGGGAGAGCCCCAGGCAGTCAGCAGGAAGACTCCCCCGTGGGACTGAAGCGACATAATAAAGACCTGGGTTTAACACCTGGGGTAAAATTTTAAATCCATAATAAGTATTGTTTCTAAAGGAATTGTTGAGGAATGGCCAGGCCATATCTTCATTTTCCCCCTTAAATGCCAGCTGCTACCCAGATATGGGTGCTGGAGATGATGACTGAGCTCCGGCAAGGCTGAGCATGGGGAGGTGGCGGCCTCCACTCGCACTGACCTGGTGCACACAGATGTTACACTTATCACAGAACACCATGTCATTCCCGTCTTCACTGTATGGAGACCGGCACACATCACAGATCACATCTTCATCATACTCGATGCCTAGCCCTTCCTCTGTCGCAATAGCATGTTTCATATTTTTATGGCATTGGCATTCCAGGACTTCTATTGTCTTTTCCATTAGGTTTTCATCAATTGGTTGACAACCTGCACAGAAATACAAGCAATCAACTCGTCATCCATCTGTCATTCCTAAATCGCCTACTGTGAGCCTGGTGTAGGAGTGAGGAGATGTCAAAGAATCATTTATTAGAGCTACTCTAATACTTACTCTCTTCACATATTAGTGTTTAACACATGAAGGAGAACTATATTTCACCATATTCCTTGTAAGAAATATTACTGACCCTTCTAATTTTCTATCGAAATCCTAGCCAGTCTCTTCTTAAATATCTCTGCGTTTTCTTTTATTTCCAATGAGGGAAGACTTTTACTGAGCTTTGTAATTTTGAACATGTTAACTCGTAGCATAAGAAAATAATTAGAATCACATAACTATTTAGATATAAATCAGCACTAGCAAATTAGTCCCAATGAGCACATCTAATGACTAAATAAGGACATTTTCATAAAAAAGGTATTAAGTCAGAAAAGAAAATTCTAGGTACTGTATATGTGATTATACATAAAAATACTTTGTTTCTCAAACCTGATTTTAAAAAAGTCCAAGAATATTTTCCAATGGCAAACTCCAATATGAGATAAACCTATCAGCATTTACAAAGGTTTAACTGCAAATTCTGGTGTTACTTTTTTGCCTCTTGATTCCATTTCCTTGTGTACTTTTAATTTTTCTTAGTCTTCAAATACTGAATAACCCAACATAAAAAATTCACATGGTGGATAACTGATAAAAACAAAGTATTTTTATGTTGGGGGAAACTAATGATTCTATAGAGCACATTTATATTTCTTCTAACAACTTGTAAACTAGAAATAATTCTCAAAATGATCCAAACAAATTTAACCAAGTATTGTACTTAATTACCCCTGAAATTTCACATAAACTACCTTTTAATGTTGTAACTACTTATAAAATAAAATCCTACCCAGGTAAGTTCATTTTTTTCAGCCAAGACAAATTACACATTTTTATCCTAGAGTAAAAAAGTTATAGTATCTGGTTGTAAGAGCACTTGAATTTAAATTCCAACTTGACCTCATATTGGTTATGTAAACTTTGACAAGTTATGTATCCTCTTGAGGGCTTAGTTTTCTTATCTGTAGGATAAAAATTATGCCAAACTCACTGATTTCTTGTGAGGCTGAGATGAGGAACACTAATACCCTGCTTAGTATAGTGCCTGGTGGTCTACAGTAAGCACTCAATTTTTAAAATTCCTTAATCTGAGCCAAAAAATGCTTAACTGAATGTTGTTTTTAAAAGTTTGTTTTAAGCTCTTAGTAGCCTCACTACAATATCATTCACCCTAAAGGAATGTGTGAGATAAGGCAATTCTCCTTCAAAACTCATCCAAGCCTAATTACAGTGTGGTGTCCTGGATGGGACAGATCCTGGAACAGAAGAAGGTCATTAGTAAAAAAACTGATGGAATCCCAACAAAGCCTGGAGTTTAGTTAATAGTAATGTACCTGTGTTAGTTTCTCAGCATTGACAAATGTGCCATGGTAAAGTGAGATGTTAACATTAGGGGAAATGGAAACTATATGAGGGGTACACAGTAACTGTATGAAATGTACAACTTTTCTGTAAATCTAAAACTATACCTAAATAAAAAAGCTTATTTAAACAAACTCATCCAAAGGGAATTAATTGCAAAATCCCAAAGTGACCTTGTTATAGGATGATGTCATGGCGAAGGCAGCACTGTAATGGCTGTAATGTACATGGATGTTATATGGTTCATAAACATGGCACATCGAGCTGTCAATCCAGTTGATTATGCCCCCGCACTCTCATTTTCCCTCTGTCACTCTTATTCTCTTCTCCTCATGGTCCCCACCTTAAATTACCCTCCCCTCCTCTCAGAAGGCACAAAACAAAGAGTTTTAAGAAGGAAGGAGTAAGTACTGGTTACTGGTAGAACAAGTAATACCATTATGCCAAACTGGGTTAATACAATTTTAATTTATTGTTCACATGCATTCAGAAGAAAGAAAGAAAGAAAGAAAGAAAGAAAGAAAGAAAGAAAGAAAGAAAGAAAGAAAGAAAGAAAGAAAGAAAGAAAAAAAGAAAGAAAGAAAGAAAGAAAGGGGAAAGGAAGAAAGAAAAAAGGATGGAGGAAAGACAATGAGAAAATGTGATGCAAACAGAAATGAAATCAAATGTATCCTTCACTGTATCTCATATGGAGGAATGAAAAAGCACCCACAGTTCCACAGGAACACTTGGACCTTACCACTGCTCAGGTTGAAGATAGGTAAAAAAGGGTAGAAAAGAGTTGTGTGGCCCTAACCGGTTTGGCTCAGTGGATAGAGCGTCGGCCTGTGACTGAAGGGTCCCAGGTTCGATTCCAGTCAAAGGCATGTACCTTGGTTGCGGGCACATCCCCAGTGGGAGGTGTGCAGGAGGCGGCTGATCGATGTTTCTCTCTCATCGATGTTTCTAACTCTCCATCTCTCTCCCTTCCTCTCTGTAAAGAATCAATAAAATATATTTAAAAGGAGTTGTATATAAGTATGAAGTGAATTTCCTTTCAGCCTAGGATTTCCCAGAATTGCTGGTATGGCACAGTATGGCAGACAGTATCTTTAAATTTATTTTTATGCTTCCTTCCAAGTTTTATTTTTGCTTCATTTTACTTTTGAGAATTGCGTGAGAACTCTCGAACTCTCACTGGTGGTAGCTAATGACTGCTTTGGGGATGTTTTGCCTTAGGCCTCTTATTCTTATTCTGAGCAGAAAAATGACGAGACTTGTGTTAAGGTGTCCTGGTCACATCAAACTGTCAGCTGTGATGGTGCTCATGCTGAAGCTGGAGCTTCTCTCCATCAGGAGGAGGTGGTAGAGGGGCCACTACCTCAGCCCTGTTCAGTGATCTGAGGGCTTTTCAGGGTTTAGTGAGGGACCAGTCTCAGAATCCTTCTCACCAGTCAGCCATGATCACTCTCACTCAGAATTGGGAAACCGCCTTTGAAACCTACATACCATCCCTGATCTGCACTCTTTGCCAGGAATAAGGGAAGAAAAGGTCCAATTCAAATGTTATTGCTCGATTTCAATATATTTATGCATTTCTAGTTATGCCACATGAAGACAAAATAAACAAAAAGGCCAGAAAAGAAAGGAAGCCACAAGAGGAAAGATCACCTGTGACTCAAGGGACAACTTAGCTGTGAGAAAACAACTTACCCATTTCTGTAAGTTCTTCATTGAGGGACTGGAGCCAGAACGTGTCCATGTCGTCTAGGTCATATCGGCACATAGATGCCGCCTGCTCCCTGATGTTGACATAGCCAAACTCCGAGTTCTCTGGCATGGAGCAACGGATATACTTCCGGGGGCGGGTAAACAGAACATCCTTTACCTTATCGGCGATAATCCTAGAAAAGCAAAAGAAAGACACTAATAACAATCAACAAATGACAGATTGCAGGCACTGACTGGATGGACCCAAAGGGACTCTGGCCATAGAGTGGATCTCAATGCTCTCTCTTTCTACCCCATGGAAAGCTCCTGCTCTGCCCACTGGGAGGAATGGCAGATCCCTTCCTAGCAAACAAATGGTTCTACAAATTCCGTGTTGTTGTTGTTTTTCATCTCTGAACACTGACTGCTGATGAAATGCTGCATTTATCCTCATGGCTCCCTGGTCCCTAGTACCATTCATTCTGATAAAACGTTGCATTTTGTGTTCTTGGTGCAATGGCACCAAGTTTATCTAGAAGGGGAAAATGAGGAAGGGGTGATATTTGCACAAAGGCACAGCCACATTCCATACCAAAGATATATTTAAGCCCGTGCTTTTCTGCAATGGAGGCAATACTGGATGGTGGTAAAGAATGCAGCCTACAGATTCACTGTTTCTTGCTTATATGGCGATCTTGGGCAATTGATTTCTATATGGTTCAGTTTCCTTAGCTAAAAAATAAGGGTGATAATAATAAATTATGATAAAATAAATATCAAACTTTTAGGGCTTTATGGCGAGTATATGAAATAAAATATATAAAGTGCTTCGTATAGTGTATAGTAAAAAATAAATGTTCAATGTCATTCTTCACCACCCCAAGTCAAGTCTCCTTCCATCATCATTTATCCCCCATATTCTCTTCTACCTCCTCATACTGTTGTGTCTATGAATTTATTTACTTAATCTCTTTACCTTTTCCACCGCTATCCCCTCTGACAGCTGTCAGTCTGTTCTCTATGAGTTTGTTTCTGTTTTGTTTGTTAGTTTATTTTGTTCATTAGATTCTACATATGAGTGAAATCATATGGTACTTGTCCTTTTCTGACTGGCTTATTTCAGTTAGCATAATGCTATTCAGATGATGTGTTATAGAACTGTATACCTGAAACCTATATAATTTTATTAACCAATGTCACCCCAATAAATTAAATAACAAATGTCATTGTCATTGCTGTTACATTTATTATCTTCACTATTTGTGTAGATGAGTTAAAGTCAAGAGGCCATGGACGTACACAAACTTAAGGCAGTTCTCAGCCATAAATGATAGAGAGTAGAAGTCTGCGCCTGGGTTACATGATGGGAGTAAAGGTTCCTGTTCTTCCATCAACCTCTTCAGTAGCCAGAGCAAGTCCGCATTTCCCCTCACCCTTTCTAACACTTAAGAGCCCAAGATAAGTAAATCAAGCAAGGGAACAAATAGAAGTTTCTCATACCAATGACCTATTCTATAACTGTTGTCTTTGATACTGCATGAAGCATCAGAAAATATAACCAAGAGGAAATGTGAATGATTATTCTCTGGCAGTTTTAAAGAACAGGGTGGGCCATCTAAAAAAAAGGGAGAGAATGAGATATGTATGTCATCATGAAATGTTGAAAATGGTTTGTCTGGAGCCAGTTTCTTTATTCTAGAGTTACTATATATGCAGGTAGATTCATAAACATCCAGGTATTCATATGAAGACATATAAATATATACAGGCCAGGTCCACTCTGTAAATACAGAGTAAATATTTCTTCCTTAAGCATCCTTCCAAAAGCTTATGATTCCAAATGATATATGTTGAATAAAGTTAGTAACTACACACATTTGCATATGTTAATTTTTCTACCATATGAAGTTATTAAAGCCAAAGGAAACAAATATTTGAGGAAAAAAGCAGAACCTCAGAATATTAATTGAATCTGAAAATTTGGAAACTGCTGTCAGAGGCCTGCTTCCAACTGAGATCGGCCCAACAGAAAAGGACAAGACAAGCATATGAATGCTCCAGAGAGTATGAGATTAAATATACGGTGTGTTTTGGGTGCATAGCATACGAGGTAATTATAGAATATCTAATTTTTTCAAGATTCAGCTTTTTCTAAGAGGCAGAATATTTGATAACTATTCCTCTCAATCATCTCACATTTTATGTGAGGAGGGCTTGTAGGCTGTTGGTACTGTTCTATTTCTTCATCTAGGTGGCAGTTAAATGAGTGTATTTAATTCATGAAAATGCAATGAGTTAGACTGTGTGTTTTAAAATTAAACTAATATGTTTATTAAGCTTCTGGAAGAAAACAGGGGAATTATCTTTTTAACTTTGGGAGAGGCAAAGATACTTTAAATTAGACAAAAGCCATTAACCATAAAGGAAGAAAACTGGAAACGCTCTTTTTATCAACTATACAGGGTGAGGCAAATAAAACAAGAATAAATTTTGTGTTTTGCGTACTCAAAACTGTAAACTTTTTGCCCCACTCTGTATGTAACAAATTTCTACAAATCAATTAGAAAAAGATAACCCCATTAAAAACTGGGGCAAAAACTTGAGTAGATACTTGACAAATGAAGGCTCTCAACCTCATTAGTTATCACAAAAACGCAAATGGAAATCAATCACTGTTACTTACCAGAATGGCTAGACTTGAAGACTGACCAAAAACTGACAATACTTTGTGTTCATAAGGAAGTGGGGCAGACAGACCTCTCATACACTACTGGTGTGAGTGGGAACTGGGACAATACTTTGGTAAACCATTTGGCAGCTGATATAATAGCTGAACATATACATACCCTATGACCTTGCAAACCCATTCCTGAGAATATACTTAACAAAAAAGGAAACATATGTCTACCAAGAGATGAAGAAAAATGTCCATATTAGCATTTTTCATAATAGCTGAAAACTGGAAGCAACCCAAATATCCATCAAGAGCAGAATGGAAAAATAAAATGTGGGATATTCACACGATGGAACATAACACAGAAGTGAAACTTAATGATCTATTGCATGCAACAGCATGGATGAATCTCACAAGCACAATGATGACCAATATGAAGTTCAAAAACTGGCAAAATGATCACCTATGTGCGGAGGTCCGTTAGTGGGCAGGAACAGAAGGAGGGCTTGTAGGCTGTTGGTACTGTTCTATTTCTTCATCTAGGTGGCAGTTAAATGAGTGTATTTAATTCACGAAAATTCATTGAGTTATACAGTTATACTTCGGTTACTTTTCTGTGTATATATTATACTTCAATGCAAAATTTATAATAATGATAACAAATGCTGTTATCTCACTCATCTTTTATATGTGTATTTTCATATGTAACTAATAAGGTCTGACTCTAAGAACTGAGTATATGACAATAAAAAGATTATAGACCAAACCAGTTAACACCAAAGGCAAGGAAATGCGTGGGTAAAAGGTAAAGTTAATACACAGTCACAAGGAGAAATTCTTGTATTTATAATGATATAAGGGAAAGTCTATGAGAATTAGTGAAAAAAATATTTTGGAATTTGAAAAATGAAACTTTAATATTAAAGTACATATAACATTGCTATAGCTGGCAGAAATATCAGGATTGTCCCTGGGTGGTTTTCTTCTCTGGCTACTATATACTAGGTACTAGAGGCACTCTTTGAATGGTCACCAAACCACTGACCAAATCAGCAAAAGCTCACAAGCCTAGAGGTCTGAGCAATTTTGTTAGAATGACGTAGCAAGTGCATTTTTCAATTTGGATGCTTGGGTGTGAATGTACATTTCAGTAACCTTCTTGATAACTGATCTTTGGTGAAAGGACCCACAACTACACCTGCTTAGCCCTATAGGATGAAGGCCCACCCATCTGCTGCTCCTTGGGACAGGCCAGCTACCTGCCACCTCTGGCCCGTATGAACACTGCTATGACACCGAGGAGGCAAGACAAGGAAGCTGCAATCAGTCTAAGCTGACATATGGTCTCTTCCGGTGTCTTAGGTACAGTAAGACTTCAGTGTGGCTTCAGTTGATCTAAGTATTTGGTATTTAGAGACTATGCTTCATTTCCTAATGAGTGAATTAGAATCATTTGTGAACAGCACAGATATTGTGTAAATATCATAATGCCATGGTTTTAAAGGCTGGAAATACATGTTTTAAAAGCTAACTAAATAGGAGCCCCTTGCAGTAATATCTCCAAGAATAGTTTCACAAGATGCCCCTTGTTAATCTTGCCAACTCTGGGCTGACTGCTTCTCTACCAGGCTTCATGCCTCATCTATTAAACAGAACAATTAATTACAACCTCTGTGACATTGTGTTTTCAAAATTTCACATGCCCTTCTACAATGTGATTTTGCCACTTCCGCACCAAGTGGTAAAGTCTGTTCCCTCCCCTGCCCCCTCTGAGTCTGGGAGTGCCTGTGACTGTTTTCACCAACACAATATGGCAGAAGTGATGCTTTGAGAATTGTAAGGCTGGGTCTTAAAAGGGAATACAGTTTTCACCTTGCTTGCTGGACCACGTGCATGTGGAGCCCGAGCCTGTAAAAAGTCTGCCTATGCTGAGGTTGTCATGCTGTGCGGAAGCCAAACCACATGAAGAGGCCATGTGCAATCTTTCCATCATGCTAGTGACAGATATGCTAGCGAATAAGCCTGCAGATGATTCCAGTCCCCAGCTGCTAAGTCACCCTCAAACTTTGTCTTCCTAAGATGAAGTCATAGACATTGTAGAGCAGAGATAAGCCATTCCCCTGCCCCCGGTCTGAATTCCCAACCCACAGAATCCAAGAATATGATAACATAGCTACTTGATGCTGCTAAGTTTGGGAGCAACAGTGACTGGAAATACTGTCAAAGGACTGCTTTACACTTTAAGTAAGATAAATGGGTGTATGAAAGTGCTCTATACTCTGCACTGCATTCTCATAATGGAAAGAAAGATGGTAGACTGCTGCTGCCTAAAGTGGAATGAGAAAGGAGCTGTGGAAAGAGAGGGCAAGGAGAGTGAGGGGGAAAGAGACATGATGACGAAATACAGCACTGGGAGGCATGTGTTCCTTTTTGACTAGGGGCTGGTTCTTCCCTTGACTTAATATATGAAACCTTCATTATCTTTTGAAAGTAAAACAAGAGGATTGTCTTTAATATTGAATATGGGGTATCAGGTAATGAAGAATAAAAGATGACTCTAAGAATTTTAGCCCAAAAGACTAAAAAAACAGTCTTTCTGAAAGGATGGATCTACCTTCAGTTAAATGTGGAACTGGTTTGCGAGGAAGATCAGATGCATACTTCCTTTCAACCAAACATGAAACAGTTTTCTTTCTATTGGAACCTTATTGCAGTAGAAACTAGTTTAAATATGCAAATGAACACCTAACAGAAACTTCCTAAAGATTGTTTGTTATGAACTAGAATGAAATCATCCAGTCTACCTAAAAACATGTAATGGGAGTCAACACCATCTTTATTTGTTGAACTCGGTTTCAAAAGATTCCGCATGGCTACAGCCTTGACCTCCAGCAGGGGGCCTGCAGTCAATCTATGTCTCTCTCATTGATTTTTCTCTCTCTCTATCCCTCTCCCTTTCTCTCTAAAAATCAATAAAAATATATTTTAAAAAAGAAGTCCACAGATAATTGTATGATTCCATTATATGGGATGTCCAGAATAGGCAAATCCATAGAGACAGAAAGTAAGTGGTTGTTATGGACTGAATTGTGTCCTCCCCAAATTCATGTGCTGAAGCCCTAACTCCTAGTGTGACTGCATTTGGACGTGGGGCCTACAAGGAGACAAAAGTTAAGTGAGGTTATAAGTGTGGGGACCTAATGTGATAGGGCTGTTGTCCTTATAAGAGAAGGGGGAAAAAGGAAGAGGAAGAGAGAGGAAGAGACAGCAGATGTATTCATCCATCCCTCCCTTTCCCGCCCCCCTTCCCCTCTCTCTCTCTCTCTCTCTCTCTCTCTCTCTCTCTCTCTCTCTCTCTCTCTCTGTACGCACACAAGGGAAAGGCCATGTGAGGATGCAGAGATAGGTAGCTGTCTACAATCAGGATGAGAGGCTTCACTGGACACCAATCCTGATGGCAACTTGAACTTGGACTTCTTGCCTCCAAACTGGAATTACATAGTGGTGATAGTTTCATAACTCGGTGAGTATACTGAAAACCACCATACAATTTAAAAGATTGAATTTTATGGTATGTAAATTCTATCTTGACTATATATATATATATATATATATATATATATATATATATATATAGATAGATATATAGATAGATATAGATATAGATATATAGATATATAGTGTTTTAAAATATATATAATTGATTTCAGAGAGGAAGGGGGAGAGAGAGAGAGAGAGAGAAACATCGATGATGAGAGAGAATCATTGATCAGCTGCCTCCTGCATGTCCCCCACTGGGGATTGAGCCCATAACCAAGGTGGTGCCCTGACCAGTTCAAACCATGACCTCCTGTTCATAGGCTGATGCTCAATCACTGAGCCATGCTGTTGTGTCTTTCTTTATGTGCCCTAAATCACATTTTCTTATCCATCTATATACTTCTTTATTTGTAATTTACAGTTTATATACATAAAATGAGTGTGTATAACATTAGTGGGGTATAAATGACATGCATGAAACTACATATATTTTAAATGTACAAAATTAATAAGTTTTGGCTATATATATATATATATATATATATATATATATATATATATATCTGCAACCAACACTACAACCAAAATAATTAATATATCCATCACCTCCAAAAGTTTCCTTGTGCCCTCCTGTTCCACTGTCCCCTTTAAAAAAATACTGATCTGCCGTCATTACAGATTACCAGTGTCCTTGCTTTTGCAGTGGTATGGTACTGTACAAAAGACTGTGCAGCTGAAATTGTGAAAACAACCTTAATAATTAATGGGGAAAGTAATGATTGTTCAGTGATCCTTAAAATTTTTTAAAAATATTTATTTTTATTGATTTCAGAGAGGAAAGGAAAGGGAGAGAGAGACAGAAACATCAGTGATGAGAGAATCATTGATTGGCTGCCTCCTGCCCACCTCTACAACGGAAGCCCGCAACCTGGGCATGTGCCCTTGACTGGAATCGAACCCGGGACCTTCCAGTCCACAGGCTGATACTCTATTCACTGAGCCAAACTGACTAGGGCGACTATTAAAAATTTTTTTCAAAACAAATGTCTGTTGACATCCAAGGGGTAGGGACTGTCTGTTACTGCTGGGTGAGGCTGGGAGTTCTGGATTCCCATGAAGCCTCCACTGATACCTCTCTCACTGGAAATGGAAAAAGCACCTTACTACTGCTCCGTATGTGGCCTCCTCCACTGATACCACAGGAGGAGGCGGTACCCTCATTACCACTAGGAAATTAAATTCAAGGATGTGATTTCTGCCCTTTATGAACCTAATACGCACTAGAAATAGATGTACAATGAGATGTATAATTTCTCATAGTATCCAAGAGGTCCCACCAACCCCTTTAACTGTTCCTATCTCTTTCCATTCCTTTCCTTCCCTCCCTTCCATTGCTCACTCTCTCACTCACTCACTCAAACTTATACCAAGCACCAGTGGCCCTGTGCACGAATCCGTAAGCGAGTAGCTCGCTGCCACTTGCCTCAGCTGGCTGCCCCACCCTCCTGTAGCTCTCCACTGCTTGTAGCTTGTTGTCCCACCCTCCTGCTGATCAGTTATTACATGATGGCATCCCGACCAATTTGCATATTACCTTATTATAAGTATAGATTTTGTTTCATGCCAGCCTTTCTGCAAAGCACTGGGAACACAAAGATGAGTAAGAAAAAGTGGCTCCCAAAACCAGCTATTACTCTTGAGTTGAACTTACTACTTCCTCTGGCAGAAAAGTCCTCTCCCCTTTCCACAAAACCAAAATCCTCTTCTACTTCAACTTTCTTCTCAAGTCTTTGCAAATGAAGGTTATGTGCTTATAGTCAACCCAATTGTTACAGCTACCCTTTCATTTGTGTTCATGCTTTTATAAACTCTAAGTGTTTTGGCCTTCTATTTATAGATGTTATCACTATAAGGTTCTTCTATAATGAAACAAGTTGTCATGGGGTTATGTATTAATAGGGTTATTATGGGGTTATGTAATTAATGATCTAATAAAAAACTAATAAATGCTACTGATTGTTGAGTCAGACCTGGAAATCCTGGTCTCCAAAATCTTATCACATGTCAGGAATGGACATCAAACAGTTTTAGCCTATAAATGGACACATATTTTATCTGTAAATAAATGATCTTGACTTCAACTACTAACCTATCCTAACCTGGTATACTTTGCCACTGGTCTGAGTGAACTGGTGAACATGGTATGTGACTTTGTATTATAAATGTGTAATTAGCCACTCAAAGTCCCCAAGCAGCACACAGATAAACATAAGAACATTCATTCCCTAAGCCAAAGATGCAAACATGCAAATACCTGAGGGAAGGCTGCGGAAGTGTGCCTGGATTGGCTGGTACCTGGACTCCCTTTTCCCATTCTTCTTTCCATGTATCCGTAAAGAGGTAATAGCTGTCAGGATTAATGTGTTGAGAATCCGACAGCTTCATGGCACTGATGAGGTCCTTGCGGAACACCTGGGAAGACAGTGTACACAACATGAATGAACTAAAAACATTTAATGTTACTTTTACAAAGACCCGCCGTTTCTATATTTCAACAAGAGAGACATCTCTAACGTCCTAAATGGGCCAAATCAGCTCCTAATTGGAAGATGTCTGAAGTATTGACAGGGAAGCCAGTGTGCTCTAGATTTAATAAAGAGCAAACAAAGGGTTCTTTTCTGAATTATTTTCTTGAGTTCCTTGAATTTAAATGAATACAGTTTGCATAAAACAGTTTGCATAAAACAAACCATCCTTAACTCTATAAAATTAAGCAACAAGCATCCCTCTGATAACTTATGATTTTTTATTTAGCCATAACCTTATTTTTTGATTATTTACTCAGAAGTAATTTTAGACTTACAGAAGTTACAAAAACAGTACAACCCTTCACACATACACCCTTCACACAGTCTCTTTTAATGTTAACATCATATATAACAAGCATATAATTACCTAAACAAGAAAATTCACATTGTTACAATACTATTAATCTACAGACCTGGAGCCCCTGAAATCATTTGATCTGGCCCTGCCAAGGCATTAGGGGTGCATTAATTAAATGATTGATCAAAGAAAGCAGGCTAATTTTTAAGTTGATAGTTTTATATGGCCCACAAATCTCTATATATAAAATGCTAAATGTCTCACTGTCCGACCAGTTGCTATGACATGCACTGACTGCAAGGGAGCAGATGCTCAACACAGAAGCTGCCGTGATGTGCACTGGCCATTTACAAAGAAACGGTACCACGGACCTGGGGCCCACAAAGCAACACTCAGCTTCCCCCAGGTGGGACACAGGCCCTGCCACGATCCTGGAGAGACAGCCCACCAAATCACAGCCAATGCTGCTGAGACCCCATGGCGCAAAATGTGGCCCACAGCCCAGCCCAGCCCAGAAACGGTGGCTGTGGGCACCGGGTAATGATGTCACATAGCAATGCCTGGCTTCCTTTCCATAAAGACTAGCCCCCTTGGAGTTTCTTCAGCCTAGGAACACAACTTGCTTTATAGCCAAATATTTCACACTGTAACCAAATGTCTGTGAAGCATTTTCCCGTGCCTCATCTCATTTGATCCTCACAGAAGTCCTGGAGTAGGTAGATAGGAGCCTTGGTGTAATCCTATTTTCTTTTCATTAGCCAGAAAATGGAGATTTAGAAAGCTTAGAAACTTGACCCGACTGAAAAGAAGAAATGGTGGACCTTGAAAATGACTTCAGGTTTTTCTCACTGTGCAGAATATAGTTAAACACTGCTGCAGTTAAATATTTCACCCTTTGTTCTCCCTGCGTGATTTACAATAATAATCTGCTTCGTGTTGATATTTACTGCTGTGTTGCTGACAATAACCTGAAAGAGAAGTTGAGGTGCTTCACTGGGCTGGAAAAAGTTTAGCTAAATCAGAAAGCAGGTCTAATTAAGCAAGTTTATTCTATATCTATAAAAGGCTAAGCTGACTCGCATGTGCGTGATACATATTAACTCTTGCTGGTGCCAATCGCATGTGTGTGTTTTGATCTGTCACTGTCAATTGTGAATTTGGTTGACACTTCTATTATAGAGAAAGGGCAAACAGCAATACTAAAATATTTCTTCTAATTAATTTCCTTTCAATGTGCACAAATTCGTGCACCGGGCTACTAGTAATGTTATAAATATCCAAATGACCCCTGGCAGATAAAAGGTTTCCCATTTCTGATTTAGAATTAGTAATACGACCTCAGCAAAGCAGAAAAGGACACCAACCTTAAACATGCTGGTGGCCAGGTGGCAACAATATGACCTTTTTTCTTTTTCAATATGACCTTCTTAACCAAGAATCTTAGCCAATTAAAGTTAATTGGGTGCTCTACAGGGAAAAATCAAGTCTACAGAAAACAAAACTGGTGATTTAATACATTATGTTTTGTATAAGGGGCTAAGAGAAGATCACAGATGTAGCCATTTAACATGTTTTGCACAGAGCTCAGTGTTCTGGGTGGCTAGTGGAAAAAAGAGAATCAACCATTTTTCTGAACACACTAATCCATTTCTACAAATTACTAGAGTACCTTTAAGGAGCCAGTGGTTAAGTGGGGGTCACAATTTACACATGTGCGAAACTACAAAAGACTGTAGTGTGGGAAATCCTATCTTAGATCTATAGCCCCAGCCAGTTTGGCTCAGTGGATAGAGCATTGGCCTACAGACCAAAGCGTCCTGGGTTTGATTCCGGTCAAGGGCATGTACCTCGATTGCAGGCTCCTCCCCAGCCTGGGCCCTGGTCAGGGCTCAAGCAGGAGGCAGTCAATCAATGTGTTTCTCTCATATGTTGATGTTTCTCTCAGTCTCTCCCTCTCTCTTCCACTCTCCCTAAAAATCAATGGAAAATATCCTCAGGTGAGGATTAAAAAAAAAAGAATACTAGAGCCAAGTATACCAGGGATTGAGCTCACAACTTGGGCATGTGCTGTCCAGGAATCAAATCATGACCTGCTGGTTCATGGGTCAATGCTCAACCACTGAGCAACACCGGCCAGGCACCATTTCATTATTTTCTATGTGCAATACTTTGCAATATAAATCAAGTGACTACAAAATCATGCTTTGGATTTAATAACACTGCAGTATCAAATCACATAGCACAATTCATGTCTTCATATCTATATATAAAAAAGTCTAATATGCAAAGTGTCCCCTCAGGAATTTGACCAACCATGAGTTTGATTGCTTGGTATGATGTGTGCTGACCACCATGTGGTGGCATAGAATGAAGGGAGGCCCCAGCCACAGGCCGGTGGTCACTAGGGACCATATCCACACACAAATTTCATGCAGTGGGCCTCTAGTTTAACATAACTGCTGATAAAAATCTGTTCTGTATAGTGTCCTAAGTAACCTGGAAATATATTATAGTGGGTTGAATGGTGCACCCCCCCAAAAAAAGATATGTCTACATTCTAATTTCTGGAACCTGTATATGTTACCTCATTTGGAAAAGAGATCTTTGCAGATGTACATTTAAGGATTTCTGAGATGAAGAAATCATCCTGGAATATTGGGGGGAGAGGGATCTGTACAAGAATATGGCAGAGGGAGATTTGAGGCAGAAGAGGAGAAGGAGGCAGTGTGATCACAGAGCAGAGATTGGAATGACTCATTGATCTCCAAGTCAATTAACTGCTGAGAGTCACCAGAACATGGAAGAAGAAAACAACAGAATCTCTCCTACAATCTCTTTAGGGAGTGCAGCCTGGCCAATTTTGGACTTCTGGCCTCCAGAACTAAAAAAGAATTTCTTGTTGTTTTAAGCCTCCCAGTTTGTGGTTATTTGTTACCGCAGCCCTAGGAAGCTAATACACATATTTACCAAACAGAAGAACAACTTAAAGACTCTAGACAAAGAGACAGAAAAGCAGAGGGCAATGAAATCTGGCCTTTCTGCATGACTCCAGAAATACCAAACCTCCAGGAACAGGCGCTCTTTGAAGTCTGGGAAATCTGGGACTATAAGAACACCAATCAACTCAGACCTATTTTTTTTAGACCTATTTTTTTCTTAATCAAATGAAGACTAAATCCAATGACTAATATAATTTTTCCTTCTGCCTTTAGAGGGGTGAAAAGCAGACGTATAGGCCTGATTTCAATTTCATAAGCTGACCAGATTAAATAGCATCAGATCCAAGGTTTTTAGAGATGCATCTTCTTTACACAAGGCAGAGTCTGTCTTATCTTACTCTAGACGTCAAATATCTCAACCATGACGCAGAACATAAAATGTTAAAGAGGAGATAAGAATGTAAGCTCAGTACTCAGGCAGATATCTTCAAAGTGATGTGAAATATACAGGGTGGGCAAAAGTAGACTTACAGATGTTCATATAAAATAATACAATAAGCAATAATAGAAGAATAAATTGTGTTTTGCGTACTCACAACTGTATACTACTTTTGCCTCAACCCTGTTTTCTCCAGAGTGGTCTCATGAATCTGCTTCTGATAAGAAAAGGCATTTTTTAGGTTTTTAAAATGAATACAGCCTGGCTGGTGTTGCTCAGTAGTTGAGTGTTTACCTATGAACCAGGAGGTTGCGGTTCGACTCTGGGTAGGGGGACATGCCCAGGTGGTGGGCTTGATCCCCTGAAGGGGGCATGCAGGAGGCAACCTATCAATGATTTTCATCATTGATGTTTCTCTCTCCCTTCCTCTCTCTGAAATCAATAAAAACATATTTAAAAATAGAGACAATTAAAATAGCTATAGTGTATCCTGGTTAGAGGTGTGTGTGTGTTTAATGTTTTTATTGATTTCAGAGAGGAAGGGAGAGAGAAACATCAATGATGAGAATCACTGATCAGGTGCCTTCTGCATGACCCTTACTGGGGATAGAGCCTGCAACCCCGGCATGTGTCTTGACAGGGAATCAAACTCTGACTTCCTGGTTCATGAGGTGTGAGTTTTATACACATATAGTGTCTCTATCTCGTGCGTGCACACACACACACACAATTTGTATATTATTTTCAGAGAGTAACCAAAGGACTTGTATGCATGCATATTAGCATAACCAATGGACACAGACACTTGGGGTGGTGAGGGCTTGCCTGGGGTGGGAATGGCTGGGGGGGTGTTCACTGGGAGAAAAAGGAGACTTGTCAAACTTTTGACAATAAAAAAGAAAATATAAAAGGATAAACCTGAAACTTAAAAAAAAGTTAACTGGCTGGGTAGGGGGAAAATAGGGAGAAGAGAGAGAAAAGCTAGATCTCTCTGAATGTATTGTTTCATGGTGTGATGTTTGAACCAAGCAGATATTTTAATATTAGAGGCCTGGTGCATGACAATTCATGCACTGGAGCGAGGGTCCCTTGGCCTGGCCTGCCCCCTCTCACAGTCTAGGACCCCTCGGGGAGGGAGACAACCGGGCGATTAGGGGAAGGCAATGCCCCATCACACTTCTTGTTGTTGCCACTGCCAGCAGCACAAGCCTTGGCTGGCCCTGGTTACCTGAGCCTCGGGCAGCCCTGGGTGGCTGGGCAGCCGCCATCTGAGGCTTGCCTGCACCTTGGGCTGACCCTGGGTGGCTGGGCAGCTGACATCCAATGCTTGCCTGCGCCTCAGCCCAGCCCTGAATGCCTGGGGAGCTGAGGGGACTGGATGCCACCATCGTGTGGCTGTGGGCACTGCCATCTTTGAGGGGGTGACAGTTAATTAGAATATTCCCTCCTTATTGGCTGTGGGTGATGCCATCTTTGAGGGCAGGGCAGTCAATTAGTATATTCCCTCCTTATTGCCTGTGGGCACTGCCATCTTTAATAAAGAGGGTCAATTAGCATATTCCCTCTTTATTAAATAGGTTAGTTAAAAATAAAATTAAAAATCTTTAAAGGACCTGGCTGGGTGACTCAGTTGGCTGGAGTGTCACACCATACATCAAAAGGTTGCAGGTTTGATTTCAGGTTAGGGCACTTACCTAGGTTGTTAGTTTGATCCCTGGTCAGGGTGTATATGGGAGGTAACTGATCCATGTTTCTCTCTTACACCAATGTTTCCCTCTCTCCCCCTTTCTCTCTCTCTCTCTAAAATCAGTAAGAACATATCCTTGAGTGAGGATTTAAAAAAAATCTTTATAGAAAGGAAAATGGGCCCAGCTAGTGTTTTTCAGTGGTTGAGCATCGACCTATGAACCAGGTCTCAATTCAATTCCCGGTCAGGGCATATGCCTGGGTTGTGAGCTCGATCCCCAGTGTGGTGTGTGCAGGAGGCAGCCAATCCATGAGTTCTCTCTCATCATGGATGTTTCTATCTCTCTCTCCCTCTGCCTTCCTCTCTGAAATCAATAAAAATATATTGAAAAAATAAAGGATAATGAGTCCCAGGACAGACTACCTGAATTTGTCTACTGGTTTCACCACCTAATAGTTTTGGGCAAGTTATCTAAATTCTCTGTTAAACCTCTGTACAATGGGGATAATAATCACACTTATCTCAGAAGGATTGTTATTAAGGATTAAATGGGTGAATTTGCATAAAGGGCTTAGCATGGTACTGGGCTCATGGTTACTGCTAAATAAAATCTAGTTGCATTTATTTATCATCATAGTCTTTGCTTTACTTCTAAAAGCAGAAAGGAGATGTGAGTTCATGGCTCAACCAAAACGTGCATGGTTTGGCTCCCCAAGACAGGGTTCCCAAGCAAGAGCTCCATCAGGAACTTTAACCAACGTTCTATAGGCCATGAGGTAATGCAGAATGTTAGGGTTGCTGAAGGAGGAACGCACAAGGCCAAAAGGGTTTAAAAATTATGAATTTATTAGGTCATCTGGATACGAGGTAAGAAAAGACCCAAATGGCACCAGCACCCACGGATGGGGAGTCAGAGGTTTTAAAGGACTCAAGGCGGGCTTTTTCTGGGTGGAGAATTCTTGGGGCAGGTCCAGATCCTGGAAAGGTCTGGAGGGGAAGGATAATGGTCTCAGCAAGTGGAATGTGGTCTTAGCAAGTGGAATGTGGTCTTAGCAAGTGGAATGTGGTCTCAGCAAAAGGGAATGTTGGTTGTGAAAGTGGTCTAAAGGTCAGTTCCAGGGGAAGGGTATCCATTCAATCATTTGATCAAACCTAACACAGAACCTTCACAAAATAAAACATGTTCACTTGTTGCTAAATTAAAGATTATGAATGAGGGATCTGGATACTGACATTGACCTAGGTAATGAAGTTGAGAAGTTTTACACGTTCTTAATTGTGTGCCTATTTTATATGCACTGGTAGTTTCCCCAAAAGTTCCTGAAACAAAAAGACTTTATACTTACCAGATAACTGCTCATTTATGGTCAAAGAGGGGATTCACAGGCTAACATACAGCCCAGAAACTATGCCAAATCCAACAGTGCATGCACATCTTGGCCTCTCAGATGCTTGCAGAAACAAAGGAGGCCTCACTATGAATTCAATTAGAATATCAATGCTTAACCTGCTAGAGCCACTAAATGAAAATGCCCTTTTACTGCTCTCATTAACATCTCTCAGTGGGCAGTTTCTTAAAGCACAGCTAGTCTGAACATTTCTGTGACTTTTTTTTAGAGGAAAAGCCAAACATTTACTTCCTGTATGACACAAAGGGGAACACTGTCTGGTCCTTGTGAACGAATCAGAAAGAGATTGATCAGTTTTGGTTCATAGCCACTTAAATCTGAAACTATACATAATTGACCACAAACAGATGTGTCATCCCCAAAGCACAAAAAAACAAAACAGCTGCAAACACGGTAACTATATTTAGCTAAAGAGAGTTAACTTTAAGCGATTTTCTTAGAATTATACAATCTTAAGGCAAGATTTTCAGGTGATCTAGAAGAATCAATCACTCAGAGCTGAGAAAACCTAGAAAAGAATACGAGCTTATTCTTACAGGGTAACAAAGGTACCCAGTATTGTCAAGACCTTATGTCACACATTGATTTTTCCAATGAAGCAAAGCATATGCAATTTATAAGTTTAAAACTTTAAAAATTATGCACATGTTTTTCATGGAAATAGTTTTCAAATAGTTGAATTCTCAAGTTTCTTATAAAAATAAATGGGACATTTTGATATCTATGGGCTGATATTAACTGGAACATCAATTGCCATGAAGCAATGTACTTTGGGGTTGCTTAGGTAGATTTGATTATTCCTCCTACCCGGTACCAACCAGAGTTGTACGCATCCTGGTAATGGAGGAAAGGGAGCAATTGAGTTTGCTTGGAGATCTGGGCAGCTTTCACCCAAGAGATGAAACATATACAGTTTGCTTTGCAAGTTTTTTCCCATCCTTCAATGTCCCTTCTTGTGCAATAAGTGTGCATTTGCAAGCTTAGTGCTTTTTATCTGCTGCAGGCCAGAAAACAAAATAATCGAGCTTGTTAGAAAAACAGATAAAGTGATGTAAACAGGCTCTGTTTGAGGGTATTGCAGTATTTTCTGCTGAGTTAACATATATGAGCTTTCACTCTGCTGCTATGGAAGTTTGGGACATAAGAAGTGAGATCTGAGCTTACAGCTGATATGCAGCCAATCCTTTAAGATAGGTTCGTATGTTTTATAGACCATAAGACTAATAGGTGAAAATATCTTGTCTTCTAAGAAAGAATGGAAGACTTCTTAATAAATTCAAAGTGGTCATATAATACTATGTGTATTTTTTAGGGCAACTAGCTTTTAAAAAACATCTTTAATAGCATGGGACCCTTTTAAAACTATTTTTAAAAATAATGATTTTTTGAGAGAGAGAGAGAGAGAGAGAGAGAGAGAGAGAGAGAGAGAGAGAGAGAGAGAGAAATATTGATGAGAGAAACGTTGATCAGCTGCGTCCTGAACACCACCTACTGGGGTTTGAGCCCACAACCTGGGCATGTGCCCTGACCAGGAATCGAACTGTGACCTGTTGGTTCACGGGTCAATGCTCAACCACTGAGCCACACCAGCCAGTCAGCATGGACCCTTTTGAGAATCAAATAAAGACTACTAGTCTGAAAAAATGTACAGGTAAAAACAAACCCTTGAAAGTCTGCATACAATTTTTAGAAGGTACTGAAGCTCCTGAACCCTACCATGGGATTCACACACCCCTAGGAAACTCTTCTCTAGAGGGAAAGGCATGTACAGAAATCCCACTAAAGCACAAAACATCGAAGACAATATGTATCTATTAATGCAGCCTATGAAGGCCCAGAAAAAATCATTTGTATTGCATTTCAATCACTAACACCCAGTAAATAGACAAGGTTTCATCTTGGACCTGTAGAGGGTCAGAAAGGAGAAACCCATCCTTATAGGAAAAGGAAGGCAGGGCAGGCATCAAATTAACAATTGTTTTGGTAAACCCATTAGAGAGAGAAGTCATAGGACAAATGGCCAACAGAGAGAGAGACCGGCATGCCTGCAGGGCAACGAAGGACAGGAGCATTTGTTTACCTAGGGCAGAAGCCACGGTAGGAACATTAAACTAGAAATTGCGATGAATTGCTGGGGCCAAATGGGGGACTATTGCGAGAGTATGACATTCCTGGGGGCTGTACCCATAGGAGGTTTCTACCTTATTGTAAGCTTCTCTAGACAGCCAACCCAGAAATGCTCCCTTAGTGGTGTTGCGTAGGCCCCTGGTTCCTTTACTGAACAAAAGGCTTCATCTTCAGGGGAAGGATATCAAGTGAAGGCGCTGGTATAATTTCATTAGTGCTGGGGGAAAGGAAAAGCACCCAGACTCAGCCTCCCTGTGTTATCCAAGGGAGAAGCCAGCCTTAATTTAGAGGAGGAAGAACCTGAAGGACACAGACTGAGAACACCAGAGGATACCTGCTGCAGGTAGACGGGGGGGAAATGGGGTGGGGTACAAAAAGCCCTACCCCTTAAGTCCACCTCCCCATCCCACTCCCAGATTCAGGGTCACTATGCCATGCAGAGACCAGAACACCATCCCTCTGCCATGCCCTACACCACCATGCTAATGCCACCAGTGATAATAGTGGTTTACAGGTAGGAGAGCTGCAAAAGGTAATCTCTCTGAGGACAAGCACAAAGGGAAGGCTCAAAGCCAAGGTCACTAGAGGAATTCAAAGTCTCTGGTACCCACAGCAATAACAAATTTCAAACACCCTCATACACTGCTGACTGGAGTGTAAACTGATGAAACCTATTTGGGCAAAAATGTGGTAGTCCCTCATATGGTTAAATAAATTTACCATACAGCCCATTACCATATTCCACATTTAGGTGTTACTCAAGACACCTGAAAACAATGTCCACATAAAAATTTGTACATGAGTGTTCATGGCAGTATTATTCATAACAGTCTAAAAATGGAGACAGCCCTGACCGGTTTGGCTCAGTGGATAGAGCGCTGGCCTTCGGACTGAAGGGTCCCAGGTTTGATTCCGGTCAAGGGCATGTACCTTGGTTGCGGGCACATCCCCAGTGGGAGGTGTGCAGGAGGCAGCTGATAGATGTTTCTCTCTCATTGATGTTTCTGGCTCTCTATTCCTCTCCCTTCCTCTCTGTAAAAAACCAATAAAATATATTAAAAATGGAGACAATCCAATTGTTAATCAACTAATGAATAAACAAAATGTGATATATTCATACAATGGAATATCATTCAGTAATAAAAAGATGAGGTACTGATACATGCTAAAACATAGATGAAACCCAAAAATGTTATCCAGAATGAAAGAAGCTAGACACAAAAGGCTATATATTATGATTCCATTTATATGAAATATCCAAAATAGGCAAATCCATAGACAGAAATTAGATTAGTGGTTGGCAGGGGCTGGAAGTACGCATTGGGGAATCACTACTAATGGGTAAGAGGGTTTCTTTCTGGGGTGATGAAAAGGTTCTAAACTTGGATTGTGGCAATGGTTACGTAACTCTGTGAATATACTAAAACCTGCTGAATTATACACTTTAGATGGATAAATTGTATGGTGTGAGAATTATATTTTTAAAAAGATGCTTAAAATGTTTTATTCAAAAAAGGAGATTGTTGGGGTGTCCATGGACATTACCTGAGAAGCCTTGACGTGCACTCCCACCCAGTAATCACAAGGTGCCCCTCCTCCTCAATGTGATATCAGCAGAGGCTGGGTAGAGAGCCTGACTGTCACTACAGCCCATGAGTAATGTGGGACACTTACCACCACCACCACCCCTGCTATCAGGTAGGCAACAAGGAGTAAGGAAAGTTATGAGTAACCTTCCCCCTTTCCCAGAGAGATAACAGAACCAGGCTAACAGCCTAGGAATTCTGCAACTGGTGATGAGTCAGCACCTCTCTTCCCCACTGGCCTGGTTATTATGGAGGCCTGATAAAACAGGTTTAAATAAGACTTAGTGTTGGATAACATAATTCCAAAAAAAGTCCAGGATACAATGGAAAGTCACTCATCAAACTAAGAACTGGGAATGAGAAGAGACAATAGATACTAGGTAATAGCAAGATGACACAGATATTAGAATTATCTGATAAGAATTGTTAAAGCATCCATCATAAAAATGCTTCAGTGAGAAATTACACTTTTGTGAAATGAATAAATTGAAAGTTTCAGCAAAGATATAGAGGATATAAAGACTAACCAAATAAAAAATTTGAAATGGAATAATTTAATAACTTAAACTCTGGGAATAGGCTCAATAGAAGAATGAAATTAACAGAACAAAGAATAAGGGAATAAGAAAAATTATGCAATCTGACTAACAGAAGAATTATACACTGAAAAAAACCCTGAAGAGTCTGAGGGATCTGTGGGAAAGTAACTAAAGAGATAACATTCATGAAATTGAAGTCGCAAGAAAAGGAGGAGAAAGAAGGTGGAACTGAAAAGAATAGTTGAAGAAATAATGGCTGAAAAATTCCCAAACTTTACATAAGATATAAACCTAGACTTAAGAAGCTGATCAAACACCAAACAAGATAAACCAAAAACAAATCTACACCCAAGAACACAACAATCTAACTTTGGAAAACAAAAGACAAAGACAAATCTTGAAAGCAACTGGAAAAGACATGGCTGATTACCCGTAAGGGAGCAACTATTTGAATGACAGCAGATTTCTCAAATTCTGAAAGAAAAAGTGTTGTCGAAGCAGAATTCTATATCAGTAAAAATATCCTTCAGAAATGTAGGTGAAACCTAGACATTCTCAAATAAAAGAAGATTAAAAGAATTTATCCCTAGAAGACTATCCTAAAAGAGTGGCTAAAAGAAATTCTTCAAACAGAAGGTAAATGAACAAAAGGAAGGTTGGAACATCAGGAAAAAAATATTAGTCTATCGTCTTCTTGAGTTTTATAAATATTTTTTTATGGCTGAAGCAAATATTCCAATGATGTCGAATGTAACTCTTAGTTTCTGTACAGAAAATATTTTTAAAAATCTTATATAATAAAAGCCTAATATGCTAAGTGTCCAGTCATCCAGTCAGCTGTTCAACCAATCAAAGCTAATGATATGCTAAGGACGCTCAACTGCTCACTATGATGTGCACTGACCACCAGGATACAGACAGTCGAATGGTCAACCAGTTGCTCTGATGTGCACTGACTACCACGGGGCGGACACTCCAACCAGTAGGTGAACATGCTGCTGGGGTCCAGCTGATCAGGACTTAGCGAGACAGGCCGGACATATGCTGGAGCCCTCCTGTATACTTCCCCGGCCCCGATCATGCACTGGTGGGGTCCCTTGGCCTGGCCTGTGTCCTTTCATAATCCAGGACCCCTCAGGGGATGTCAGAGAGCCAGTTTTAGCCCAATCCCGCAGGCCAGACCTAGGGAACCCACTGGTGCATGAATTCGTGCACTGGGCCTCTAGTTATATAACAAAGGTAGGGGGTGGAAATGAACCTAAATGGTGGTAAAGTTTCTATATTGTGCTATAATATCTGGTTCTCTGTTTTATAACAGCATGTAAAATATAAATGAAAAAATTTGCTCCCAGGCACTCAATTCCCCTTATGCCTTGCAATAAAAGACTTATTCTTACTGACCTAGAAGCAACAGGTTTTAAGAACCAAAGCTCTTGAGCCACTCTATGTTCTAGGACTGGCTGTCCTAAGTAGGAAAGTAGCAAGGTTTCTTTGTCACCATTCTGTAGTCAAGGCCTCCTTTGGATAGATAGGAAGTTTATTCTGCTCCTGTTTATGTGCATTTTTTTCATAAGTTTTTCTGTATGACACAGACACATATAAACATACTCTCATATTCTACTGCGCCTAGAAAGGTCCCTGGCAAAAGATGAAAGTGGAAAGTGACCTCTGAGAAAGGGAGAGGGAGATGCTCACTCTGGTTTACACCCTAAAGCAATGTTCCCCACTCCCCCATATGGGGGCAGGTAGACCCTGTGACTTGCTTCTAATCAATAGAATGTAGCAAATGGGATGGGATGTCACTCCCATGATCATGTATGTTACATAAGACTCAGTCTTAGCAGACTGGAGCAGAAACACTTTCCCCTTGCTGGCTTTGAAAAAGTAAGCTGTCATGTTTTGAGAGGATCTATGGAGAAGGCCACATGGCAAGGAACTATAAGCAGCCTCCAGGAGTGAAGGGTAGTCCTCTGCCAAAAGCCAGCAAAATAAACCAGGGGCCTCAGTCCTCCAGCTACAAGGAGATTAATTTTCCAAACAATCTAAGAGAGCCTGGAAGCAAATTCTTCCCTAGTCAAACCTCAAGATGAGAACACAGCCCAGCCAGCACACTGACTACAGCCTTGAAAGACCTGGAAATGAGAACCTAGGCACGCTGTGCCCAGACTCCTGACCCACAGAAACTGAGGTAATACATGTGATAATCTGTGCAGAAATAGTTAACTAACACACCCTCCTTTCCTTTGCAGCCAAGGAAGTCTACTCATAGAAGTGAAGATATGCAGGTCAATTTCTCATTTAATTATCACAGAGAAAAAGTCTACAGGATCCACTAAACCATTACCAATGACAGCTCTGGCACTTTCCTGCCCTTAGGGCAGAACATGACCAATCTCACCAGAAGTAACACATTCTTCTTGGGCTGTCAGTGTTCTGAAGGCTGTGAGGACCCACCACAGCCCAGATCTCCAACCTGGTCAGTCATTCCCTTCTCCATCCACAACTTCCTCATCTATCCTTTCCTGTACTGCTTCCCATCTACCAACTTAGCTTTTTACAATCATAGGCCAGATCTCTTTGGGCCCTTCTCAATTCCCCAAGTCTAGCTCCCTTTGACTTCTTGGCTAAGGGGAGGCTTTATATTCGAAAGCCAGGCATTTAAGTGTAATTGCCAAAATGAAATCACAGTGTGATTACTATTTTCCCAAAGGGTAAAAGAAAATTAAATCTTTCTTGAAAAACAAAACAAAAACTCATCAGAAACAAGCCTTCCATTGGCACATAGTTTACTCCTTTCATCTCCAAGACCTGGGTATCGTAGGTATGCAGACAGAAAGCAGCTGTCTATTTTTTAAGTCTACAAATTGAATATCTGATCTCACCTCAGCAGGTTTCTTGTGCTCCTTTGGAATTTTTGACTGGTTCTTATACCTTGAGCCAGTAAGAGAAGTAGAAGGACCTGCAAAAGATAATTAGAAAAAATACAGAGACTTATTACATGCTAATATAATTAAATGCCATCCAAGAGAATATGAAAGATATGGAGAAGAACATAGTAATCTCATACATAACACTGAAGAAAGTTAAATTACAACCAAAAAAGCCTCATAATGGAGTTTAATAACATTTATAGGTGACTTTCCAGTGTGCAAAAGCTTCAACAATGCTAATGCTGAGGAGACTGATTTGGTATAATCATACATTATAACATTTTGGAATAACATGATTCATGTTCTACCTGGAGAAAAAGTATCTGTAGAAGCAACTGATAAAACTAAAAATGTAGAACAAGTAATGTATATATCCTTTAGCACTTCCCCAAATGCTATTGTTAATAAGGTTGTTGCCTTTTACAAATGATGACTCATCCAGTCAAACATTCAGTACCTGAGCTGTAATTAGAATTGTAGGGCCTATAATTTATGCTCTTGTACTTTTCTTTCTTTCGAAGAAAGCATTATTAAATCATTATTAGATTTGGCATTTCTTTAGGTTAGTGAAAAGTGAAAAACAAATGCTATATGCCATAGAAAACCAATTTTTCCACCTATCAATCAATTTCTAATGAAATTTAAATGAATAAAAAACGATATCCCAAGCTTTCTTTTCTAAAAACATTGTTTTTTAACCACTGAAGAAAGATGAAACAGGTGGTCCTCAAGTCAAAGAAGAAATCCTTAAGGAGTATAGATACAGGGGTTACCAGCCGTTGGCTGGATCTACTCACTGCCATCTGAGCTGTCACTGGTGCTGAAAGTTCTACGACGCTTCATTTTGTAGCATCCTGGGAAAGAGAACAACACTGAATGAAACAGTCAAC
>PVJC01019700.1:0-29923 GCA_004026665.1 Murina feae | reverse complement strand
TTATCATATCCTTGAGGGTCTCATTAGATTCATTGAGGAGCTGACTAAATTTATCAGCGGTCTCACTAAATTTATCGGCAGTCTCTAGAAATTTCTTGAAAAACCTAATAACCGTGGTTTTGAACTCTATATCCTGTCGTTTTCTTTCCTCCATTTCTGTCATTTGTGGCCTGTTTCTTTGTCTCCGCATTTTGGCTGCATCCCTTGCTGAGTTAGGCGATCACTGAGAGGAATTAACCTCTAAGCCACTTGGTTATGAGAGTCAGCTGAGTCTACAGTGGGAGAACTTCTGTGCCGGAGACACCCTTATAGGGCTAGAGTTGTTTCAGTGGGGCTTTTATGCTCACTGCATCTGCCCCAAGTGTGTTCCTTGTGGATCTGTTTTGTTTAGGTTAGTCCCCCTCTGGCCACTGGGTGGGGCTGGCTCCTGTATCTTTAAGGAGGTGTTGAGTTAGCCTTTGCCTTAGGCTACTCAGCCTTTTATATGCAAAAGCCTCTGACACAGCTTGGGAGGGGCGGAGCCTCGGGGAGTTTGCAGGGCACTGCGGAGCAAATAGCTATGGCGCTTCTCAGCCCTGCGCTGAGAGACACCAGGTCTCTGTGTCCCACGGTAATTGCTGCAAGCAACGCTGAGAGAAACCCGCTTTGGATTTCCTCCTGGTGCCAATCAGTCCCCCTTCTCCGGGTGTCTGGGTCCTCAGAAACTCGCCTGGAACTGGAGTTCAGAGCCGCTGGGAACTTGTGGCTCTCTCCGTTTTGGAAAAGAACCGCGACCTCTGGCACCAGCCCTTTCCCCGAGCTCCGTGCGCGTGCCTCCGTACCTTTGTACTTTGCTTCCGCCGCTCCTCTGAGTCTCAGACTCTTTTCTAGTTGTAGGATTTTCATTCAGCCAGCCTTCCTGTGGGTGCGAGTGGTGTCTGTGTGTTCTTTTCGTGGTTTTTCTGAAATAGTTTTTCACGGCTGCATTTACAGTGTTTACCTTATGCCGCCATCTTGCTGTCTCCCCCTTGCTTTTCATTAACACAAATTGACCTAAGGCAAGGTAGATATACATATCAAAGGGTAAAGTTTGGAATACAGAATTCATTGTCAGATTAGAGGAAAAACTGCCTGTGGCTGTTTAGGTGTTTGGCCTGTAGGAGGCAGTAACATGTAGATTGAGATGCCCTCAGCTGTCTGGCAGAAAGCAATCATTTATGCATCCTTTTCAGGTTTGGGGAAATGCCCTCAGCCATTTCCAACAGGCAATAACATATGTGATTCAGCCCTTGCTGAGTCCCCAAGTGCCATCAACCTTTTGATGAAACTCTTGCATTTATGACATGTTGGAATTAGCTTCCAGCAACTCATCCTTTTTGAATTTATAAATTTAACAAGAATGTATGTTTCAAGATGTTTAAATTCAATGGGAAGGATAGAGTTCTACCAGTTTGTGAACAAACACTGACTCTTGTTATGCCAGGAAGATGAATCTTGGCAAACTTTAGGGATCAACTTTTGTTTTTCAGCTTTGAACTCTACTGAAATCACATATGAGCTTGACCTAAGGGCCACCAGTCCAAACTCTTTGGCTGTGGAATTATTCTGTTAGGTGGACCCATTCTAAAATGTGATTAGTGGCTATCTTGTGAGTTACAACTGGACACATTGCATAGCCTTAGCCATTTTACTCAAATCAAGGTTAGGAGGCAATGTGAATAAGCTAAGCCTGTTATGAGATGACACCTTTCTGTTTACAAGTGTTAGTTGTTCATGATGATGAGTTTGCATAGTGATTCAGGTACACTTTCTAACCTCTTCTTATAATACCAATTTACATAAGCAAGGTGGTTGGCTTGATTTAAGGGGTCAACCACCTTGGTCAGAATATGTAACTGGTTGGTACCATATTTTCCCTATTTGCTCTCCTTATCTTATCCTTCTTAGAACAATGTCTGAACCAACAAAAATCTTGGACCAACAGAACCAATTGCTACCTTGTGTCTACCAAAGATTCCAGGTAACAAACAGCCCCATGAGTTATGTAGCTCTCAATTCTCAGTGGCTGAAGATAGGAGGAATAATTGTCACAGTTAATTCTGCAATTTGATTTTAGTTTCAAGGGTCATCTCTTTCATCAGCTGAATCAAGAGCTAAAGTACTGAGCAGAGATGTGGCACCCTCTGGTTCTCCTGCCTCTTTGATGAAGGGTTCATGAGCAGCAACCTGAGGTAGAGTGTCAGTAAAGTAAAGAACTTGCATTTGAGAATTATTCAAATCTTGACTAATCTAGAGTTGATTTTTCATCTGAAGAACTCCAAGCAGAGATGCTCCATATCTTTCTTTAAAAGGATGTAGTTCTCAGAGGGTGCTGCATTCTACTTCTGTTCAGTGTGGTTCACAGGCTCAAGCCTAGAGGGGTCAAGGCATGTGGCTGCTGAAGCGGCTTCAGGAGGGGCTGGCCAACTGGAGACATCAATTTCTGAAGAAGCAGACAGGCCTCAGCTCCTGCTGATGGCTGCCAGGCAACAGTTGGAGTTGCTGTAGCCAGATCTCCTAGTTGTCAAGAGAAACTAGAAATCTTAACTTGTTGACCACATCAACTAATATTTAAATGCTGGCAAATAATTCAAAAACATTTTGAATGTTCCTCTGGGCCAAATAAAACACAAGTGTGGAACAGATTCAGCCATGGGCCATGAGCTCACAACCTCCTCCTTCACATCCTTCTAATTTCTGCTGACACCCACATTTCACACTTTTTTTACTTTTTAAAGATACTGTTATGTTGCTTTTAGTGTGAATAGAACGAGATCTATTATTACCATGGTAGCCTTAGCATTTTCAATAACGAGGAGACATTATCTATATTTAAACACTGTTAGCTAATATGGAATTCTATGAGTTAAAAACATATACATATATAATTTATTTTTTTAAAGCAAACTATTCTGTTTTCATCTTATCCAGCATAGACTCAGTCTGGGAAACATTTTGATTCAAAGTCAGAAACTCTATATGAAAGCATTTTCCCTTTAATTTAAAACCCTATGTACTTCTAAAGGAAACACAATATATCCATTTCTGGTTCGTTTGCATTAAATCATTAAAATGTTGTTTTATATAACCCTTTTGATGTCTAAGATGCCTTTGGAAGTCACTCAAAAAATGTTCTCATCCTTTTCCCCCTGTAGTGACATTTTTACCAAAATAAGTTCAAACACCAAACGATTGATTCTACTTCTAGCTTAGAACCCAAAAACTTTTCTGTAAATTCTACACAGAGAAAAATGAATGATTCTTTTCCTAAGTACCACAATCTCTATTTACTCCACCCTATAGAAATGATGAAGTAGAAAACTCATCAAGCAAAGAATTCTCATTTATAATTGCTAGATATAGAGTCTATCCATTTTAAATATGACTCTGAGCTGAGGTCAAATCCTTAGATTCTTAAAATAACATGAACTTGGTCATGCAGCTCAAAGCTACTGCTTGCGGTTCCTCTGAATGCACACACAACACGGGCTGGAAAGATGTGTCATATGGAAGAGGAATATATATTTATGAAATGATTCTTTATGTTTGGGGGGCAATGCATTGCTTTGCATTCACATTTAAGCAGACAGAATAGATCTTCTGTGAGAGATGGAGTTAACCCCATATTACTAAGAGCTGTCACTTAAAATACAATTTTGATTAATATCATTTGCAAATAGAACACTGACTCGGTTCCTTTCCTTCCAAAAGGAAATGCAGATCTGTAGGGATACAGGCAGAGAACATATGTAAACTCTTGGGAATGGACAATGATGAAATGACCCAAAACATCATTATCCCTTGCTACTTCCTGAAATCTGTTCCTCAAATCCCCAAACTAACAGTTTTCTGAATTTATGGTTCACAAAAGTGTCCAAGGGTTTCAGACCACTCGCCCAGCTCCGCAGAAAGTGCGGAAGGGAGGGATTTCAAAGATGTGCACGAGTGGGTCAGCCAAAGTTCATTCCTTGAGATCTTCCAGATATTTATTAGGAGTCCATGGGAGGGGATGTTCATTCTGTAGACACAGGATGTTCATTCTGTAGACACAGGATGAATTTTCCAAAACAAAAAGTGCAGGTACTTTTAAGTCTGTGGCTAGACTAAGATAAGCTTATCTGTTGACGATGGGATTGTTCAAATGTAGCATGTCTAGTTTACCCAGAGGCCACCAAGCAGAAGAGGAGGGGAAGTAAGAGGCATGCCAGGAAGTTTTAAATGGAAGAGACTTTCCCAGAGTGGAGAGGCAACAATCTGGTGAACCGATGAGCTCTGTAAGGGGAGATACCTGACCACATGGAGCTGAGCAATAACTAGGAGAGAGAAGCGAATCTGAGCCCAATACACAGCTCTGCTGGTCCACTCTTGGGGGTCTTGTGAAGTCAGCATGTACACCTTCATGCAAGAGTACTTGGTTCCTTTGGTTTTAACAGGGCCAGTCTGCTATGAAATCTCAGTCAAAAATTAGCAAATGTGCCTGGCCAGTGTGGCTCAATGGTTGAGTGTTGACCTATAAACCAGGAGGTCACAGTTCGATGCTGGTCAGGGATATGCCTGGTTGCAGGTTTGATCCCCAGTGTGGATTATGAAGGAGGCTGCCAGTCAAGGATTCTCTCTCATCACTGATGTTTTTATCTCTCTCTCCCTCTTTCTTCCTCTCAGAATTCAATAAAAATATATGTTGTTGTTTTTTAATTAGCAAATGTTAGTTTGCTATTATGTGTGTGTAAAGCACTGTGCAGGGCACTGGGGCTCTGCAGGGCAGCCTGATGGTATTGTTTCCTTCCTTGTCTGGTACATATCTCTCCATACATAGCAAAAAAAAAAAGAGCAAATGTGGATTCTCCTTTTTATAGGCTCTCTTATTTGTGGTCCTTCTCCCAGTCAGTCAGAGGTGTACACATTTCTTGGAAAAGAATTAAAATTATTACAATTAAATAAAAGGAAACAAATATTTGATATTTATCTTTTAAATTTCTCCAATGGGCTCTTTTTCCCTTCTTATTAAGTTGAAGTATAACATGCCTATAGTAAGTACACTCATCTCAAGTACATAACTCTGCAGATTTTTACAAATGTAAATATATGCATGTAATCACCACCCAGACCAAGACATAACCATTCCCACAAACTCCAGAAGCTCCCCTAGCCCCTTCCCAGCCAACACCCACCCTCACCAACTCTCAAGAAGTAACTTCTAGCACCATACACTTGTTTGCTTATTTCTGAATTTCGTATACCATATTTTCCATTGTATAAGACGACTTTTTAACCCAGGAAGATCTTCTCAAAAGTCGGGGGTCGTCAATGGAGCCACATGGAGACTGCAAATGTCTCCGGTCAGCTCCTTTTTGTGCCGCATATGGTCTCCATCCGGACTTTTTAACCCAGGAAAATCTCAAAAGTTGGGGGTTGTCTTATATGCCCAGTCATCTTATACGCCGGAAAATATGGTAGATGCAATCTTAGTGTATATATTCTTTTTTGTTGGCTTCTTTTAGTCAGTATAACATCTTTGAAATTTATCTGTGTTGTTTGGTAGAGCAGTATTCATTCTTTTCTTATTGTTGTGTAATATATACTAGAGGCCCAGTGCGCAAAGTTCGTGCATGGGGGGTAGTGTGTCCCTCAGCCCAGCCCGCACCCTCTCCAATCTGGAACACCTTGAGGGAAGTCAGACATCCCTCTCATAATCCAGGACTGCTGGCTCCCAACTGCTTGCCTACCTGCCAGCCTGACCACCCCCTAACCACTCCTCTGCCAACTTGATCAACATCTAACTGCCCTCCTGTAGGCCTGATTGCCCCTAACTGCCCTCCCCTGCAGGCCTGGTCACCCCTAACTGCCTCGTCCCCCCCAACTGCCCTCCTCTGCAGGCCTTGTTTCCCCCAAGTGCCCTCCTCTTCTGGCCTGATCACCCACAACTGTCCTCCCCAGCCAGCCATCTTATGGTGGCCATCATGTGTCCACATGGGGGTGACCATCTTTGACCACATGGGGGAGGCCGTCTTAGTGTGTTGGAGTGATGGTCAATTTGCATATTACCTCTTTATTAGATAGGATATTCCATTTCTAGATAATTTACCTTGTCATTGAAATGTTTTATTTACACAATTGATGTCTTGTGATATATATATATACACACACACACTCTAATAAAAGAGTAATATGCAAATTAACCATCACTCTGGCACAAAAATGGTGGTGCCCATAACGGTGGGGCAGGACTCTGGCGGCGTTACCCTGGCAACGGGAGCCCAGCAGGCATTCAGACCACAGGCAGCTGGGAGGTTGGGCAGCTGGGCTCCAGCTGTGGAGGAGGCAGAGCCAGTGATCAGGACCTGGAGGTGGCACCAAGCATGGCTGCCTGGGCTCCAGCTGTGGAGGAGGCAGAGCCAGCAATCTGGACCCCAGAGGTGGTGACCAGCACGGCCAGCTGGGCTCCGGCTGTGGAGGAGGCAGAGTCAGCGATTGGGACCCTGGAGGCAGCTCCAAGCTGCCTCACCCAGACCCTCACCCAGGCTGGCCAGGCACCCCAGTAGGGACCCGAACCCTGACCAGGCTTTGGGCAGCCTGAAAACAGTCCTCAGCCCCTCACCCAGGCTGGCCAGGCACCCCAGCTGGGACTCAAACCCTGAACGTGTTGTGGGCAGCCTGAAAACGGCCCCCAACCCCTCACCCATGCTGACCCCATGGGGTGAGGGTCTCTAGTAGGGGGCTTGGCCAGCCTGCAAGTAGCCATCAGCCCATCACCCAGGCTGACCAGGCACACCAGCAGGTGGACATCCCCCGAGGGGTCCCAGACTGCGAGAGGGCACAGGTCAGGCTGAGGGACCTCCCAAGTGCACAAATTTTTATGCACCGGGCCCCTAATATATATATCACAAGACATTAATATTTATTCATATATATATATATATATATATATATATATATATATATATATATGAATAAAAGGGTAATATGCTAATTAGACTGGACATCCTTCTGGACAAAGCCATGGTGGTGGGGACCGAGGCAGAGGTGATTAGGGGCGATCAGGCCAGCAGTGGAAGGCAGTTAGAGGCAATCAGGCAGGTAGGGGAGGGCACTTAGGGGTATCAGCCAGCAGGCAAAAGTGATTAAGGGCTATCAGAAGGCAGGCAGGTGAGCAGTTAGGAGCCAATGGTCTTGGATTGTGACAGGAATGTCCAACTGCCAGTTTAGGCCCAATCCCCCGACTGCCAGTTTTAGCCCAATCCCAGATTGGGCCTAAACCGGCAGTTGGACATCCCCTGAGGGGTCCCAGATAGGAGAGGGTACAAGTTGGGCTGAGGGACTCCCCCATCCCATGCACAAATTTTGTGCAGCGGGCCTCTGGTCTATATAATAAAAGCCTAAGCAACTGTTACAGTGGAATGACTAAAATGACCAGCCACTATGATGTGCACTGACCACCAAGGAGCAGACAGTCAATGCAGGAGCTGCACCCCCTGGTGGTCAGTATGCTCTTACAGGGAGCGCACCACTTAGCCAGAAGCTGGGCTCAAGGCTGGTGAGTGCAGCAGCAGTGGCAGAAGCCTCTCCTGCCTCCACTGAAAGCAGGTGGTAAGTAGCAAGGGGTTCCAGAGTGTGAGAGGGTGCAGGCCGGGCTGAGGTGACCCCCTCCCCCTGCCCAGTGCATGATTTTATGCACCAGGCCTCTAGTATATACTATATATATATATTCTAATAAAAGAGAAATGTGCAAATTGACTGCACCTCCGCTATGCTTCAAGCCATGCCCACAAGCCAATCAGAGTGACTATATGCAAATTAACCCAACCAAGATGGCAGCAGGAGGCCCCGAAGCTGAAGCAAGCAGGAGGCTTGGCTGCCTTAGCAATGGAGGAAGCCAAGCTTCCCACCACCCCTGATGGCTGTAGTCTCCACTCAAGGCAACAAAGTTTCAATTATAGAAGATAAATAAACTCCAGATACCTGCTTCCAGCCAGCCTCACTGGGAGCTTGGGTTGCTGGGGCCATGGCAAGCCTGCAAACAGCCATCAGCCCCTCACCCAGGCTGGCCAGGCACCCCATCAGGACCCCCATCCTGATCCGGGACACCCTTCAGGGCAAACTAGCCAGCCCTACCCATGCACCAGGCCTCTATCCTATCCTATATAATAAAAGGGTAATATGCAAATTGACCTTAATAGCAGAACCACTGGGATGACTGGTCACTATGACACACACTGATCACCAGTGGGCAGACACTCAATGCAGGAACTGTCCCCTGGTGGTCAGTGCACTCCCACAGGGGGAGCTCTGCTGTGCCACAAGCCAGGCTGACAGCTGCCAGTACAGCGGTGGTGGTGGGAGCCTCTCCTGCCTCCTCAGCAGAGCTAAGGATGTCTGACTGCAGCTTAGGCCTGCTCCCCGCTGGCAAGTGGACATCCTCCAAGGGCTCCCAGGCTGCTAGAGGGATGTCTGACTGCCAGTTTAGGCCTGATTCCCTGGGGAGCGGGCCTAAGCCAGCAGGTGGACATCCCCCGAGGGGTCCCAGACTGCGAGAGGGTACAGGCCGGGCTGAGGGACCCCCTGAGTGCACAAATTTTTGTGCACCAGGCCAATATATATATATATATATATATATATATTCTATTATTGATTGCTGATGATATTTGAGTTATTTCCAATTTCTGACTATTATGAATAAATATTCTGCAGACAGTCTTGTGAATGTTTTCCTTGATGTAAATACTTATATCTCTTGGACATATGTCTAGGAAAACAATGTATGTTAGCATAAGCAGATATTGCCAAGTAGTTTCCGAAGTGATTGTACCATTTATGCTCCCAGCAGCAATCTATGAGAGTTGCACTTGCTCACAGCCTTGCCAACACTTGGTTTTGTTCATCTTCTAAAAATCTTAGTATTCAGACAGGTGTGCCATGGTATTTTATTGTGGTTTTAATTTATATTATCCTGATGACTAATAATTTGAACACTTTTCCATGTGGTTATTTGCCCTTTGTCTATTCTCTTTTCTGTAGCACCTGTTCAAGTCTCTCTCTCTCTATATTTTTAAACTCTGTTCTTTCTTTTCCTTATTGATTCATGGAAATTCTTTATACTTGTAATTACAGATGTAGGTTCTTAATTTAATGAAATCTAATTTTCATTAAAGCTTTTTCTTTTGTAATTAATCTTTTTATGTCCTGATTTTTAGATTTTTAAAAATTGTTGGCTGTGCCAAGGCCATGAAGATACTCTCTTATGTTTCTTTTATGATATTTATTCATTCAGTTCACACTTAAGGCTATTAGTCATCCTGAATTAATATTTTAGTATGATTTAGGGGTCAAGGTTAACTTTTTCATATAGGTATGTAATTGTTCCAACATGACTTATGAAAAAGATACTTCTTTCCTCATTGAATTGTGTCACTGTCATAAATCAAGTAACTATAAATTGTGGGTCCGTTTCCAGACATACTTTTAAATAGAAATATTTGATGTGCAGTTTTTGACTTCCAAAGTAAGCTCTTGCAGCCCATACCAAAAACAATTATTTTAAAAGACAACAATTTTTATTTGTCAGAGCCATGTTTGGTCAAAAGAGGAAAAGCCCTGAGAAAGGAAAGAAAATTGGGCATTGTGTTCGTTTGCAACAGGAAAGAAGAAAGAGAGAGGCCCTGGCTAATTCCCCTATCCCTAGAGCCTTACATCGGACTGGGGGTGGGAGGAAAAAGGAGGGAGGAGGGTCGTGTGTACATACATGTGAAGACTGGGGGACTGGACCAGAACGCCTTGCAGGGAGGAAAGAATTGGCATGAAGAGAGATCAGCACAAATTGCATGGGGATTGGGTATTTGTTTCAAGATGGCCATTCCCAGGGCTACAACCACCACCAGGCTGAAGCCACATGAGCAGTGCACAGTGTGAGGACTCTCCCACATATTTATCACCTAACACTTAGCGACATCCCAACCCCATGGTCTTCTGAGACTGATGGACATTCTCCACTATGCGGGCCCAACTGTGTAACAGCAATATCCTCAAACAGCATCTGCGGGAGTTTTAATGCCATTAAGATGGGGACAAAGGGAGAAGGCTCAGCTCTTTTGCTTGGGTGGGATAGACAATGGTGACACCCATCCCCACAAAACAGCATTTAGTTTCCTGGATCTGAAGAAAAGAGTCAGCCTCAACATTAGGCATTTTCAAGTAAAGAGGAGGAATACTATGTCATGTTATTGATATTCAGCAGTATCCTTGCTCTGCTAAGTGTATTCCCTGTGTCACAGAGCTAGGGGCCCAAGAAACTACATTTCCCAGATTCCTCTGCCAGCATAGTCTTGTTCAGTCAACAAAAGACTCTGGTGTGAGATTTCCATGGCAGAAGAGAATCAGCCATTATTGCTGCCCCTCTGGAAGTGGGAGGCAGACTTGTGGAAAGACATGGGTGAGGCTTGCAGAGTCTTCCAGGTGAATGCCTGTGATTTGCCAGTTTTAGAACTGCTAGAGGCCCTTTGTGCTTTCCTGAGAGCACCACAGGATCTCAGAAACTTTCGCTCTCTCAACCCTTATAATAGTTTTGTAATCACATGATTCTTTCATTCCCTCTCTGCTAAAATACTTAGAATAATTTCATGATTTTCTAACTAAACAGTGTTTTAGGTCACCTTTTTAAAAATGTTTCTTTAAATATTATTGTTCAACTTATAAAAATTAAATTTTAGACAAATGAGAAGTATCACACTTGAGTAAATGGCTGTAAATTAGTTTTTCCCTTTGAATCTTTTTGCTGCTGACTATTTCTTCATCATACTCAATTTCATTTAGTACCAAGTCAGTACTCAACAAATAATGGTTGAACAGATTGATAAAAATAGAGGCAGCTAGATACAATAGAAAATATATGAAATGTGGAGGCAAAAGTCCTTAAATTTAAGTTTTGATTCTGTACTTACAAACTCTGTGATCTTAGACAAGTTATTAAATTGCTCTGAGCATCCTCAATGAGGTATAACAAAAACCTCTGCTTTGTCTATTTCACAGGATTTAGTGAAATTTGTGAATGTACTGCCTTAAAATTGTAGTGTTTAACAAATGTTAGCTATTCTTAATTAACACCTCTCTTGGAAATGATAGCATTTAAATTGTGGCATAGAACACCACTATGGAGTGAAATCTTTCCAGGCATCTAATCTAATAAAAGAGTAATATGCAAATTAACCATCACTCCGAGGCACCCAAGCCACATCCACCAGCCAAGCCACGCTCACCAGCCAATCAGAGCAGCTGTATGCAAATTAACCCAGCTAAGATGGAGGCCGGCAGCCACGTAGCTAGAGAAAACAGGAGGCTTCCATTGCAGCTGCCTGCCTAGGCTGGCTGGGCCTCTGCCCAGGCAACAATGTTTCAATTATAGAAGATAAGTAAATCCCAGAAACCTGATTCCAGCCAGCCTCGCTGGGACCTTGGGTCAATGGGAGCTGTGGGCTGCCTGAAAATGGCCCTCAGCCCTTCACCCAGGCTACCTAGGCACCCCAGTAGGAACCTGAACCCTGAAGGGACTGTGGGCAGCCTGAAAATGGCCCTCAGCCCCTCACCCAGGCTGGCCACACCCCCAGGGGGTGAGGGTTCCCATTGGGGGTCTTGGCCAGCCTGCAAACAGCCATCAGCCCCTCACCCAGGCTGGCCAGGCATGCCAGCAGGTGGATATCCCCTGAGGGGTCCCAGACTGTGAGAGGGCACAGGCCGGGCTGAGGGATCCCCCCGAGTGCACAAATTTTTGTGCACTGGGCCTCTAGTAGAATTATAATAGATAATACACTATAGGTCAAGCTTTATTCTAAATTCTTTACCTATATTAATTCATTTAATTCCCATAATCTTCTTGTGAATTAAGTAATATTATTATTCCATTTTAATAGATAAAGAAAACTGAGACATAGAGAGGTTATATAATTTACCCAATTTTCACATAGCATACACAATGGTGGAGATAAGATTTGAACTCACATAGCCTGCTTATGGAGTCTGTGCACTAAGCCTCTAAGATAAATCTAAGTTGGAAGGATAGTGTTTTTTTAAAAAAATTGGGATAGTTCAGTTGCCCCCTAATGCGTTCCATTCAACAAGAAGAGAAGGAGTCACTGTCAGCTGTCAGTCCACATTCCCGCTGCTGACGTTCGCGTGGAAAGAGACCATGGAAACAGGCTGTGAGCAGCAGCAGCTGCAGCCTCCCACTTGGGGAACATGAGTGGGAGAAGCAAAGCATGGAGAAGACCAGGAAACACAGAGCATGCTCAGACTTCAACAGAATGTGCTCAGAGCCAGCCCACGACACTACCAGGCCTAAGCCAGGCCATGAGCAAAGCCCCCAGATGGACATTGCAGCAGCTGTACATGGTGACATCACCTGCATTCTTAGTGTCCATCTGCATGTGGCCCTGCTGGCTGGAAATATGGCATGCATGCAGGCGAGGTACCACACCCACATCCTTCTCCTATGGGATGCTGGGAATGTGGACACAAAGGCTTTGGATGGCTGACCTCATCTGGTGTTGGAGTCCTTGCCCACACATCAGCTCATCCAACAGAGAGGGTAGCGTCCCTCCTTCACACTTCTCCCTGCAGCCAATGTGTTCCTCTGCTTGTTGTTCAGCTTTGTTCCCTCACTCAGAAAAGCACCAAGATTAATGGAAACACTTCTACCTCACTGGTAGGGGAAAAGTTTCTTAGAAATGTCTTCTAGTACTTTAAAAATATTTTCATACAGTCTCTACAATTACACAATAGAATGACAGACTAAAATGAACAAGTCTGGGCAACAGTTGAAAACATAAGGCAAGATTATAGCTGGCAAAACCAAAAAATCAAAGATAAAATTTAGGTAACTCTTTTCCCAACATTCTAAGCATTCTAGAAAAGCTTTCCTTGGGTAAGGTGACCAGACGTCCCGCTTTTGGCGGGATAGTCCTGATTTTTAACAATTTGTTCTGCATCCCGCAGTGTTTTAAAAAAGTCCTGATTTTTGGAAAGAGACATATGTACTACTTTTTGTAATATTTTAAGTAATAATAATAAAAAAAGAACACCCCCCCACCCCGGTCAATGGTATCCTGCTTTACCAATGTTAAAATCTGGTCACCTTATCCTTGGGGAAAGAGAGAAGATAGCAGAGATGCTCAAAGACCTCACTCTAAAATGTTCTAGTCTTTCCCTGGTTATTTTTCTATAATTAGTAATATAATATTTGTTATGCTCATCCTAATATATAAGAAGCCAGGGGACATCATGACCAACTGGATGGATGACCGAACAGCAGGCTGTGTGGGGCGATCAGGCCAGCACAGGGGACATTTGGGGGTGATTAGGCTGGTGGGGGGAAGGAGGGAAGTTGGGGGAAACCAGGCTGGCAGGGGGAGCAGTTAGGGGTGATCAGACTGGCAGCAGAGACAGTTAAGGGTGATCAGGCTGTCAGGGAATACAGTCAGGGGCAATCAGGCAGGCAGGCAGGTGAGCAGTTAGGAACCGGCGGTCAGACATCCCCCTAGGGATCCTAATTAGAGAGTGTGCAGGCTGGGCTGAGGGAACCCATCCCCTACCCCTGCCTACTATGCACGAATTTTGTTCACCAGGCCTCTAGTATATAATAAAACCTTAATATGCAAATCAACTGAACAGCTGAACAACCAGCGAAACCACCTGTAGGTAGAGCACAGGAGGTTTTGTCTCAGTGCAGCGGCTGATGCAATGCTGTGAGCACACTCCAGCAGTTCAGATCTTTCTGGCACACCAGGAAGATGGCAACGCCCGCCTGAGCCCCTCCTACAGCCACATACACAGTACCCCTAAGATGGTGTTCCATGATTGGCCACCTCCACTATAAATACCGCTGCATTTCCTCAATAAAATTAGACCTGTGTCACAGAACCTGGTCTCCAGAGTCGTGCATGCAAGCATCCTAGCACTAGGGGCTCCGCCGTCCTCACCCCTGGAAAATCCCCTGCTTCAACTACCAGTCGCTATAATGCACACTGACCATCAGCGGGTAGATACTCAATGAAGGAGCTGCCCCCTGGTGGTCAGTGCGCTCCCACAGGGGAAGTGCTGCTCAGCCAGAAGCTGGGCTCATGGCTGGTGAGTGCAGTGGCTGGCGAGCGCAGTGGCAATGGCAGGAGCCTCTCCCGCCTCTGTGGCAGCACTAAGGAGCAGTGAGCAGGCAATAAGGAGTGAGGGGTCCTGAACTGCAAGAGGGATGTCCTGGACTGCGAGAGGGTGCAGGCCAGGCTGAGAGATCCTGCCAGTGCATGAATTTCGTGCACCGACCTCTAGTATTATTATAACACTAGTAGCCCAGTACATGAAATTTGCCCATAGGGGCAGAGCCCCTCTGTCATGTTCCAGGACCCCAGCCATTCTGGGCCTAAGCACAGGCCTATAGGTTTGGGGCGGCCTGGCTCCCGAGGCCCCATCTTATCAAGAGAACAAAGTCAACGTTAGTTACAGCCCTCACGAACCCAGTACAGTGCATCTGTGCATACAACTGCCTCGTTCATGTGCCTGCTTCGCCCTACTGAATTACTAACATCTTGAGGACATAGTTCTGTCTTATCCTGTTTCACCTTCAGTGCCTAGCCTGGTGCCAGGGACCTGAATGAGCAAGTGTATATGGGGCAGAAACTTCTGCAACACAGCAGAAATTCCTGCCCTGCTCCTGGCTGCCTGATGCCTGCCCTGGGAAGTTCCTGCCCCCGTTCCCAACTGCCCAGCATCCCACTCCCAGCTGAGTAGTTCCTGCCCTGCTCCCTGCTGCCCTGTGCCTGCTCCAAGAAGTTTCTGCCCTACCCCCAGGGGGCCTGGCGTCCCTCTCCTAGTTGCGTAGTTCCCGCCCTGCTCCCAGCCACCAAGGCCCCCAGTTACTCCTTCAGTGGAGGCCAGGGCAGACAGCAAGCTTGTCTTCCTTCCTCAGTTGACAGGGGCAACCTAAGCCTCCAGCTTCGTGGCCTCCGCCATCTTTGTTGGGTTAATTTGCATATCACTCCAATTGACTGGTGGGTGTGGCTTGAGCATAGTGGAGGGATGGTTAATTTGCATGTTTCTCTTTTATTATATAAGACTAGGGGCCTGGTGCACGAAATTCGTGCACGGGGGGGGGGGGAAGGGAGGGTCCCTCAGCCCAGCCTGCCCCCTCTCACAGTCTGGAACCCCTCAGTGGATGTCTTATGATGGCCCCAGTCTGCCAGGCACCTTGTGTGTATGTGTGTGTGTGTGTGTCGCCACTGGGGACCTGCCCCCAGTCGCATCTGAGGCTCGGAGCAGTCCTCCTGTGTGTGTCTACCTGCTGGGGGCCTGCCCCTAGGCTTGGAGCAGGCACCCCCTCTATGTTGATCTCTCAGACTCTTACCCTCCCCAGCATGTTGTTCTCTTTTTTTGAGCTGTGGCCAGGGCTGGGTGCTGCCTGCCTCCCAAGCTTGCCTACTGCCCATCTTCCTCCAGCCACCAGAAAGCAGGGAAAACCCCGCCTCATGGTCAGGCCAGCCTTTTCCTGTTCCCTGATCCCCAGAAGGGACCTGGGGAGCCTCCAAGCAGGCCCCCAGCCCCCAAGAGCTTGCTTTCCCGCTCCCCAGTGTCCCCCAAAGGGCCTGGGGAGCCGCCAAGCAGGCTGCCGACTCTTGCCCACTCAACCGTCCCCTGCTGCCTTCCTTTCCCACTCCCTGGTGCCGCCAAGGGGTCTGGGGAGCTGCCAAGCAGGACCCCGGCCACTTCAGCCTTGCTTTCCTCCTCCCTGGTGCCCCGCAAAGGGCCTGGGAAGCCACCAAGCAGGTCCCCGACCCCCACTGCCTCTTTCCCACTCCTCAGTGCCCTGCAAGGGGCCTGGGCAGCTGACAAGCAGGCCGAGACCCCCCGCCGCCTCTTTCCCACTCCCCAGTGCCCCTCAAAGGGCCTGGGCAGCCACCAAGCAGGCCACCAACCCTGCCGCCTCTTTCCCACTCACGAGTTCTGGGTCCTGCGCTGTTCCACCCTGCAGCCGCTCTGTGCACTCAAGAGGTCCCTCAGCCCGGCCTGTGCCCTCTCACAGTCTGGGACCCCTCTGGGGATGTCCACTTGCTGGTGTGCCTGACCAGCCTGGGTGACGGGCTGATGGCTGTCTGCAGACTGGCCAAGCCCCACAGGAATGTCCCTCACCCCATTGGGCTGTGGCCAGTGTGAGTGATGGGCTGATTGGTGCTTTCAGGCTTTAAGGCTACCCACAGCTCCCATTGACCCAACGTCCCAGCAAGGCTGGCTGGATGCAGGTTTCTGGGGTTTGTTTATCTTCTATAATTGATACACTGTTCCTTTAAGCCGGGGCCTAGACATGTAACGAAACCTCCTCTCTGCTTCACCTCGCGGTGTCTATAATGAAACAAAGTTACTCTTAGACCTGCTCTTTCCTTCAGCTCCCGAGGATTCTATGATTGTTATTATGTTGCAAATGTGTGTTTTGCTTGAGGATAAGTGGAGCGGGCGGCAGTTTCACTTTCACTCCTGCCGCAATGGAAGCTGCTGTTTACTCAGGTCTGTGAGTGGCGGCCACCATGTTGGCTGGGCTAATTTGCATACAGCTGCTCTGATTGGCTGGTGGGCGTGGCTTACCCCGTCCTGGAGAAACGGTTAATTTCAATATTACGCTTTTATTAGTTAAGATAATACACAACACATGTTCTATAGCTCTCTTGGAATATTCTTTATATTAAATAAAGATTTGGGAAATTGGAGCAAACTTGGAATTAAGTGCCTTTAGAAAAATATAGAGAAGCAAACTGTATTATTGCATTATTTTACATATATTATTCACTTTCTGGCCTTTGGAACTATTTGTACTAAACAATAATCTCACTTGGAAGTGTTTATCATTTCTCATCATTTTCTATTTAAATAAATGTCTTCATTATCTTAATGGAAAATATATACCTTAATATTTTAAAATATTATGCCAATACACTTGGGTTTTCTCTGCTTGTGCTCCTAAATTAGACTTTTCTAAGTACTTGGACTTGTGAAATGCATAACCTCACTGATGTAGACCAGCTGAAGAAAATGCTAAAATGAATTTACACATAAAGAGCCTTGTCTGGCTAAAATCTGAGATTATTAATCATGTATTTGACTGTGGGGTGTGCTGATATCACCTCACCCTTTTTCACCCCATCCCCATCCCATCTCATCCCATCCCCCACCCCCCAAATCTATTTGTAACAACTGATTAACACATGTGTGTTGGGGTGGGTGAGTTGCTGTCTGAACTATATCTTAGAAGGGATTCAAATATATGTGGACACATTTGCAGGGGAGCTGATAGGGGATGTGTGGGAATCGGGAGAAAAAGCAGGCTCCTGAAGGGAGAATTTACTATATGGGATTAAAAGATAAATATGATCTGGCAGCCAGACCCAGCAACAGGGTGTGGTGTCTAGAACATGCAGCGTGATGACTCGGATGGAATCCTCCTGTCCCTGCCACCCTGGTGCATTTGTCCATTCCTTGAAGAACAGGAGCTGGGTATGTAAACAGGTGTTGCAATAAACCTTGTAAAAATGGAGCCTGAGGACCCATGCTGTGGCGCCCCCTCATCTGAAGGTGACAGAGGGGAAGTGACTATTTTCCTTTCGATCTACAGGAGACTGTGCACTGTCATGGCCCTGCTGTGACTGACAGTGCTGGTGGTGGCCAAGGCCAACTAGCTGAACCTTGCCGGGTAGAGGTCTGCTGGGAAGGGTGCAGGTCAAAGGCAAGAATGTGACTCTGGGAGGCAGGTCTGGAGGCAAGCGCAGCTGTAAGCAGCACAGGCCAAGGCAGGTGGTAGAGGTCAGGGCAGTGGGCAGCAGGGGCCCTTGAAGGCTGAACTCAGAAAGCAGGGGCAGCGAGAGGCAACGTCCCTAAGCTGATTCACAGATGCATGGAAGACTCCTTTGGGAAGTTCCATATGCGTGTGTGTATGTGTGTGTGTTGGGGGGCGGGGTGTCATGGAAGGCACTCTGAACAATTGGTGGCTTGCAGTTTCTAAGACATTAGCTGTAGCAGTCATATCATTTCATGGTTTGCTGAGGGTGTTTGAGATATAAGTGAAATGTGTATATCATCAAAAGCAGCTGCTTCCGTATTATACATATGCAAATAAACATATATATATATATATGGGTCAACAAAGCACAGCCTGGTACAATCGATATGGTGCCTTTGCAATTAATTTAAATTATTGAGGTACCAATGGATGCTTCTAAGATGCTTGAACACAGTTTGTCCTCAGGCATTTTAACATTTAAACCCACTCCCTGCCTCCCTCTAATCTTATTTACACTGTTAATTTGCTTAGCAAATATTCCCTGGCTAATGTCATGTTCGAAAGTGTCCCTGGCTTATATAACTGTGGGAACTCAAGCTCTGCTCCAGGGTAAATATCAGACACCTGGAGAGCAGAGGAACAGGACCATCTGGCTCCATGGAGGTCACAATTCTTAAAAGACACAGAACTTTAACAGTACAGAGGCTGGCGAGGCACTTGGTCAAATGAGAACACCGCTCCTGTTGGAATGGGACCATACTGTACATCCAAGGGCCTTTCACCAGCAGTTCTCAATGCTACCCACACATCGGAGTTGCTGTGGAGCAGTAATGTGTCTGGTCTGGTGTCAGGAGCCCTGCAACAGTCCTGCTAGGTCCTGAGTTCTTCTGTGAACAAGCAACCTTGGTCATTTGCCATCAGGCACTGCCAGCTTGGACCATCCCATGAGCATCAGGTCATTTAAATGTGGCAGAAGAAGGTGAGGAAATGAAATCATTGCATGTTCTTTACCCTTTACATCTTACTCAACCTCATGATAATTCTGGCATGTCTGTACAATCAAAGAAGATATAGCCAAAAATTATGATGCCAATCTGTATTTATTTACATGCATTGATATGCATCATGTATCTTGTGTAAAAAAAGCAAATTGCAAAATAGTACATACTGTACATAATGATTTCAGTTTTGCAGACACAAATTAATTTAAATTACATGTACATAAGAAATCTAACGGAGTACATAAAAAAAAAACTAGCATCTCTTGGGAAGAGAGATCATGGGTGGTTTTTATGTTCTTCACTAAAATATTTTCTGAATTTTTATAAGTAGCGCATATTATTTTTATAGTTAGAAAAGACAAGAATCCTTTTTCAGTTGTGCAGAAGATGACCGTACCAGCTACCTCTGCTCAGCCTTATGGTCTGTCCTCACAATAAGGACATCCAAGTTCATAAAATGTGTCTGCACTATGTTCCTTCTGACCATATTCACCCATTCATTCCTCTGGGCCCAGGATTAGTATGGGGAGTAGACATGGTTTTATTACAGTGCCTGTACTGGAGGCCTTCATAATCTCTAGGGGGTGGGGATGGAGGGAGTGCTACAAAGCTGTGTTAGGGCTATAGCTGAGTGGGGTAAAGACCAGCTAATGGTTCACAGTTCCATTTCCTCTTTCTCCCTTGTGGTTCTCCATGCTCCACCTTGTTCTTATGACTAAAGCAATGTGAGCAGAAGTGGTAGGTGATGCTCCAGGCTGACCCTCACACACCTCCCAGATGTGATTTGCCACGCTCCTTCTCCTTGTCCTGTTAATACAGATGGACCATGTGAGGCAGGTGATTGAGCCACCCTGGGCCTGTGTGTCACATATTGAAGCAGCGCAGGCTACAAATTTGGACTTTGTAGAAGCAAGAAATAATCAGCTTGGGCACATTGGAGCCATTATGCACTCTGGAGCTTGTTTGTTACAGAATCTTTACGGTTTGTTTTGAATGAAGTACTGTTGGTGTGCTGAGGAAAAAGAAGCAGGAAGGAATTAATAGGGGAGCAGTAGCCCTCTGAAGGAGGACTTGTTGGAATGAACTGAATTGCTGTTGACTGGAGCCTCACATAGGCTTATGGGAGCATTTATTGGGACAGATGATATAAATGGATGAGGCTGGACGTTTAGGCCCTAACTAGTGAAGAGTGAATTAAAAAGCAATCTGTTTTCTCTAGGAAAATGGTCGGTAGCAGGAATCTGAGTTCATTGGTCACTAAGTGGAGCTATGCTGGCATCACTGCAGCAAGCTGTGGGTGAAGAGCTATCAAGCCATTCTACTAGGAGCCTTAGTCCTCTGGCTTGCTCAAACTAGCAGCGCATGCATTGGAAGTTGTATCAGGTTAAAACTTGGTACTAGGCTTGTCAGCCAAGATGTGAAATTTTACTGTCAAGCAAACAGACAGTAAAGGTTCCAGGGATCTCAGATTGTTGTGGTTTAGGGGTTCTTTCATTGGAAAATTGAGTCAGTAGATAGGAACTTCCATTGGAACGTAAAATTTTACAGAGTTACTACATTAAAAAATATATGACTCTTCAAGAGCCTTTGAAATAACAGCCAATGACAAACGAAAACAAATGTGCTTATTAATAAACTATTTGGGTGGGCATGTGTGTGTTCTTTTCTCGTCTCTCCACTAAAACAAAACCTTGATGTTGAATAATAAACCTTGACCCACACCTAGTGTTTCTATTTTTTATGGTTTTCTTTCTTGGCCTCTTACCAGACAAGAAAGTAGCATAGCCTGGATGATATCTTAACAACAACACTTGCCTTTAGAGGAGAAAAACAACTACTATTAAAAGAGGACATAACTTCTGAACAGTGCCAGGCCCAGTTGCAGGGCTGAAACTCAGCATCACAGGATATCATAGTAATGAAATATCTGGATGAACCAGAGATGCTAACACTGTAAAGGGCTACTTTGTCAGAACCAGAGAACACCCAGGCTACCTAGCACTATCAATAACTTAGCATCATCAAAGTGAGGCACAGAGTGGGCATGGACAATGTCACGGGGGAAACAATTAGAATGGCATTCGAATCTGGCAAGCCATGAGAAGATGGTGCATAAGTACATTATAAATCCCTTCTGGAGCATAAGCAGAGACAAAGCTCTTGACGAAGCATGACCACTCTGGGAGACCAACCCGCAAGCCCTGGAAATCCACTGCAGACATCCAGGGAGGCCTGGACCACCCCTGGAGGCCCACTGAGCCGCGGGTAATGCTGGAAGCACAAAGGCAGCACTCTCTGTGGCTACAGCTCCTTTTATTGCCTAAAAGATACAATGCTACTTACAACCCATTCTGGCTCTGTGGGGCTTAATAAGTTCATGTGCATAGCCACCAAGAAGCTGAAGAAAAGACTGAAATTATATTATTTCTGGCTGGAACTGTTCCCTTTAAAATACCTTATAATTACAGTGCTACCCTTATAGACACAGGCCACTGTGAGGTCCTGAGCTGTGTCATAAACTTATTCCCACCTCATAAACCTCCCCTCTTGGCATTTTCCTCCCTGATGCATTTGCTTTTACCCCAAAGCCTTCTCTGCCCTGGCCTACCAACCTCAATGTGAATCTCAGAAGGCTAAACTGGGTGGGGACAAACAGAGCTTCAAGTCTAACCACCCTGAGCTACAGAGGAAGAAATGAGGTTCTGAGGGATGACACTGATTGGACTTGGCTCTGCAAATAACACTCAAGAGGTCGCCTGAATGACCCTCAGGCTCAGCCATTTTCTAGCGCTTTCAGACTCCATTCCTTCACAACACCGGTATGTCAGGGGCTGGGCCCACCACACATGGGCATGTCCATAACAAGGAAAATTCCCCAATATCAATAAATCTCTCTCTCTCTCTCTCTCTCTCTCTCTCTCTCTCTCTCTCTCTCTCAAACACAAACACATACACACACACACCTACACACACTTAGACAACTGAATTTCCTCCATTGTAAGGAGTTTATGTGTGTACTTGAGGGTATATGTTTACATTTCGGTGTCTGCTAATTCTTGTCAGTATGAGAATCGAGATGATACATCATTTAGCAAAATCTAGTGATGTACTTATTTATTCTAAATTTAATAGATCAATGACACATGGGTTTCCACCTGAACATGTGTAAGGCCCTCTTCCCTGCAGGCTTCCTCTGCCTGCTGTGGGCTCCTTGGGAGGGAGTCTGGCTGGACATGATGGAAGGACACTGAGATTCAGAGCACACAAGAGTTGCTTCAGGGTCAGGTTACATGAGCACGTGGGCTATGGGTCATTCTCCCAATCTTTTCACAAAAAGCATGTCCGTCTTGGGGCCCTCCGGGCTGGAAGCTTTGAGAGAATTAAGAGTCATCATTTTTATTTTCCCAAAAGACACCATTAGCAGCAGGAATGGTGCAATCACCCCTAACAGCTACTTGCACAGTAGAGGTTGGCAATGAAAAGCTGTAACGGAAGACAGGAACCGTGGATGACCCATGGTAGCTGTTCACCGGCTTGCAGATGAGTCTGAGATCTCTGTAAACGGATCTTTGAAAATAGAAAATATTGCTGTGTGCATAGTGGAGGTGGGTAAATGGAGTGGTGGTTGGCTTCATAGGAAAGAGGTGCTGGAGAGGCTATAGACTGGGGCAAAAACAGGGACTTTGGGTCCTTAGTATTCACCACAGCTTATTGGTAGTCTCTGGTTGGGCTGGGGAAGCCTGGAACATGTAAGTTACACAAAATTAACACTTTTATCAAGAGTCAGGTTCTCCTATTAGCATGCAATAGTATCTTAGGTACTGAAAGTGCTAAGGTTCATCCCTACAGGCCCAGCTTAGATTAAAGAGTGGCCTGAGCACCGGGAAAACTTGAGTCCAAAGGCTGCAGGCAGAGGTAATATTTTGGTGTAATGGAAATCCAACTGGGTGTGAATCCTTGCTCTTCTTGCTTTGTGATTTGGGCCAAATTACTTAATTTATCTAATCCTCAATTTACCATCTGTTAAATAGGCATAATGATACTAAACTCATAGGATTTAAGAGAGAGCCATTTATGTACTTAATCAACAAATATTTACTGAGACCAACTACGGATCAGGTACTAGAGATATAATGATGACTAAAAAGACACAGTTCCTTGACATATAGAGCTTATTGTCTGGTAGAATGTAGAAAACAATGTATAGAAACCACATTAACACAATATTTTGGATAAAAGGTACTGAATAGACACTTTTATCTGTAGTTTCCATTGCTAGTATTTCATGCCCACAGATAGAAACTCCATCATGGCAAAATATTTTATTTTTGTGTGTTGCTAAATAGCACATAGTAGGCAACCAAGAAATATTTGCTAAATTCCAATATTTCTCATAGCTTTTAACAACCTTCCTTAGCTCCTGTACGAGTAAACATGATTTGAATTGCAAATGCATATATTTCCCCATAGGTGGCAAAGGGCTGATTTGTTAAAATGTATTTGCCTCTGAAATATTTTCCTTGAAACATTTATATATACATACACTTATTTACATATTCACACTTAACACTCCAGTTTAGTAACCATTAATATACATTTTCCTTGTGCTCCGAGGACCAGAGCAAGCTTGGCAATTCAGCAGAGCCCACAGCACAGACCTCCTCCTCTCAGAGACCAGCCTGTGCTCGCCCAGGCTTCCTCACTGAAAGTGTCCGTGATGCTGGCTGTGGGCTCTGCTGTGATCTCCCTTTCAGCCATGCTGCTTGTGTTCTGGAGGATCAGTTTTGGTCCCAGATGGCTGACGGAAGAGGCACAAGTGCTGGAGCCATTGCAGAGAAATGGCAGCAGAGAGGATGCAATCGGTAGTAAAATGCAAGTTTTATGGAAGCGCAATGTGCCTTCAAGGCAATGGCAGTAGAAGTGGAAAGGAAGAGCAGAAGGCTGCCGGGCCTCATAGAAATCCTTAGACATTTGCAAGGGAAATATCAGTAGACTAGTACCCTGGCACACAGATTCGTACACATTGAAAGGAAATTAATTAGAAGGTGGCCAGCAGGACTGGGCAAGACGGGCCAGACACACCCTAGAGCCAACCTCTCTGGTCCTTCCCCAGCTGGCCGCACCTGGGGCAGTGCTGTGGCTCAAAAAGGGTCTGTGGAGTGAGCAGGGGTCCCTCTGGCAGGTGGGATCCCTCAGCCTGGCCTGAGGGGATTGGGCCAAAACGGCTCTCCAGCATCCCCTGAACGGACCTGGATTCCAAGAGGGAGCTTCTCAGGTGATGCACCATGGAATCAGATTCCCTCCTCTCTGGTTCTGGGTGTGTCACTCGATAACTGCAGCTGCCAAGTCACCACAGCTCCTGCACTGAGCATCTGTCCCCTGGTGGTCAGTGCATGTCATACCTACCAGCCAGTTGGACAGTCGCTTAGCCTTTTATATATATAGATGGGAGGTCTGATAGACCACTGTAGGCCTGGTAGCTTCCGTGACCATGGCCAGAGGCATGCCATGCCTTGAAGACGACTTGAAGCATGGAAGAGCCAATACTAAGAATGTATCTCTCTAGAGGGATGATGTTCTAATGGGCAATATGGTGTGAATTCCCGAGTGCTCCCACCTCTTGGAAGGTAACCGCCATGGGTGTTCAGGGAGTTGATAAGTGACTTAACCTATTTTAAACCAGGAAAGGACTTATCCAACAGCGTTTCCAAAGACTCAAGGGTAAGCTGCAGTAGATCTCAAAATAAACTAGAATCTGAGGTACAAAAGCCATAAATAACTGACTCTTCTATCCCTTCCTCATGGTGAGTCCACTTTCTTTTCTCTTTTTTATACCCTGGCTTTCTCTGCTTTGGTGGGAAGCACCACTGAAAAAGACTAACCACTTCATCCCTAAAAACAGCTATTCCTATTGGCCAACCTGGGCCTGGTGCCTACCCTTGGACCTATGGCCAGGGTTGATTCATATACTATGAATTTAGTCACCAACAATCAGAATGGGGGTATTGATGAGAATAGAGGGAAAAGGGAATGTTCAAAAAAAAAAAAAAAAGGCTGGGGTGGAATAGGGGTGACTTGCTGGACACATAATCCGATAGGTTTCCTGATTTAGGATACTGCCTATAAATACACCAATTTGTGGTTTGAAATTGGGCCACGGGTTTTTAGTTGGATACAGGATGAAGTAAAATGAACTTGGCCTCATGGTTGGAGACCTGGGTTTTTGTTTCTGCTTTGTGGCCTAAGAAAAGTTCCCTTGCTTTGAAATTAGTTTCTTCTAAATTACATTAGGCTGATTCTACATAAATAGTTACATCAAAAATATTTTTAAAACTTTAATGTTTATTATCCATTAACAATAAGGCTGCTTGGCTTAAACTTAGTTAGAATTAATTTACCTTTTACCAGAGTTATAAATACTGATTTTTCAGATAAGAAGCTACCACATTATCTAATCTAATAAAATAGTAATATGCAAATTAACCATCTCTCCAGGACGCCTAAGCCATGCCCACCAGCTAAAGCCATGCCCACCAGCCAATCAGAGTGGCTGTATGCAAATTAACCCAGCCAAATTGGCAGCCAGCAGCCGGCAGCCATGAAGCTAGAGTAAACAGCAGGTTTCCGTTGCAACTGCCTGCCTAGGCTGGCTGAGCCTCTGCTCACAGTAACAATGTTTCAATTATAGAAGCCATGGAACTGAAACAAATAGGAAGCTTCCTTGCCTGCCTAGGCCTTGGCTCAAAGCAACAGTGTTTCAATTATAGAAGATAAATAAACCCCAGAAACCTGATTCCAGCCAGCCTCACTGGGACCTTGGGTTAATGGGAGCTGTGGGCAGCCTGAAAGCCTGAAAACAGCCCTCAGCCCCTCACCCAGGCTGGCCAGGTACCCCGGTAGGGACTTAAATTCTGAAGGGACTGTGGGCAGCCTGAAAACAGCCCTCAGCTCCTCACCCAGGCTGCCCAGGCACCCCAGCAGGGACACAAAACCTGAAGGGACTGTGGGCAGCCTGAAAACGGCCCTCAGCCTGTCATCCAGGCTTGCCACACCCCAATGGGGTGAGGGTCCACACTGGGGGGCTTGGCCAGCCTGCAAACAGCCATCAGCCTCTCACTCAGGCTGGTCAGGCATGCCAGCAGGTGGACATCCCCAGAGGGGTCTCAGACTGTAAGAGGGCACAGGCCGGGCTGAGGGACCCCCTGAGTGAACAAATTTTTGTGCACCGGGCCCCTAGTTAATTTATAAATGGGTTGTATTAGCAAACTCCTTCAAAATAGACTCCATTCAGGGGTGGATAATAATAGTAGCTTCCCTTTTCCTAGGTAATAATAGTGTTTTGTGTTTGCCAGACTCTGTGCTAAGACTTGATTTGGTATTTCATTTAGTTGTCACATGTTACTATGAGGTAGATACCATGTTTAATCCTCATTTTACAGATAAAGAAACTAAGCTCTAGCTTAAAGAGATCCAGTAAGAATGTGGCAGAGCCAAGTTCCAAACCCACTTCTTTTATAAAAGCTGGACAACCATGACTAGCTACATTAAAATTAAGTAGAATGTGGAGGAATTATAAAATTATACAATATGGTGTGCATGTATTATATATATCCTGTATGTCCTCTTTCACCTCTGATATTCTACACTCCAATGCACGTGTTACAAATGTTTAAATAGAACCTAGTTCCTCATCCGAAAGGCTTGACAGTGTTTCGATAACAGAAAAGTCTCCCCTACCCAGGCACATGGGGGATACCTGCAAGCACAAGCTCTACTATAGGAGAGCGCAACATTGGGTTTTTATTGGCCTGGGTAGGGTGAGTCAAGCCTTGATGTTTTACTGCTTGGGCCATGTGGTTTGGAGGTGCTATGGTAGGTGTGTGGGTTTGTGATAGTTCACGTGTGAGATTGCACGTGTGTGTGCATGGCTGGGTGTTTTCCAGAGTGGAACAAGAAGGATTAACTTTCAGCATTTGGCTTGCCCTAACCTATAGCAGATGGGCCCCGGCTTTAAGTTCCCATAAAGCTAACCCCTGGAGACTTGTTAAATAATTTATCCTCAGCTTTGGAAGAGCGAAGGACTAAGGTGATTAAGGGAAAAAAGGAAAGCCACATGATAATGTGCCATTGACGGAGTGGGGTTGTCTTTCACTGTGGTACAAGGCGGAGTATAGTGACTGGGTTTGGAGGTTTGGGTGAGTGGAGTGTTAGGACTGGAACGGGGGAGCCCTCGGAGCTGACAGCTTCTGACTTTATCCCCAGCAGCTGTGTTAGAGAAAAGCGTCCATTCTCTACTCACAGAATGGCCCCAACTTTAAAACATACAGAGCCATGCTAATTTCAAGGTCTCCCAATATAACCATTTTATTCCATCCAGCTGTGGGGCCTGACTTTTGGCTGGAAAAGAGGGCAGAGCTGGAAAAATAAATCTACAGGATGCCTGTCAGTACCTGTGTTTAAGTTGAGGTTGTGGGAGCCGGAGCAGTCACATGGGTGATTTAGCATAGACCACCACCTCCTGCTGGTTTTCCCTGACCTCCTCTGTCCCCACTGCTAGCAGCTCTCTCACTCCCTTTTAACAGATACCATGAACATAACTCACTCCTCAAACCCATCCCTTCAAACAACCTGAAGGAGACTGGGCTAGTCAAAATTTGTGGTTGTAAACCACAGAAACTATTCCTAGCTAATGCACACAGAAAAGGAATTTATTGGAGGGAGATTGGATAACTTGCAAAATTGATGAGAAGTCCTCATGAGAACTAGGCTTGGGCTATGCACAGGTGATAGAAACACAATCAAAGTCTTGACACAGCAGCTGCCCCTGAAGTCCCCAGCATTAAGCAGCTCTTACTGTTTCTGGTATGGCCGGGATTCATCTTTACCCCCTACTTCTCTGCGTCGCTCACTTCAGATTTCACGGCCAGGACAATTGCATCCAACTCTACACGCCAGCAGCCAGGAGAGTGCTGAGAGAGGCACTCTCTGGCCTGCTGCTGCTGCGAGTTGAGAGACAAGCCCTGCTTCCAACATATCTTGGGAAATTCAGGAGCTGGGGAGGCAAAATTGTCAGATATTTACAACAGGGACTTCTCCAAAATTGAGAATTCCCTCTTCCCAGAGAGGGGTAAAACCATGAGGAGTTTGCAGTATCTCAATGAGCTGGAAGACTGGTATGATTGGTTTATACTTTGTACTTTCCAGGAGCTTTACATTTCCCTGACCTGGGTTCAAAGATAATTAGTTTTGAGGTTGTTTGTCCAGGAAAGTTAACATGAAGGTCTTTGGGCACTTGTAGGCATGGGCCCTACTGCTACGACGTTCTTTGAAGCAGAGAAGTGGATAAGAGTTGGAGAAGATACATGCCTATGAAATGATGGTCCCCTCTTTACAAGTAGCCTGAGTGACCTAATTCTATGAAGAAAATCAAAAGCTAGTGTTTGTTTCTTTGAGCTCCTCACCAGACATGGCATGTGTTAGGCTGAAGACTGAAAAGCAGAGCCCAGAGTGCAGTCTGCCTGGTATCTCTGCTCAAGGATTTATGCCGAATCAATGGCAGGCAAGACAGATCCCATAACTGCTCCCTCCACTGTTCTGGGGGAGGGGGGAGGGGAGGGGAGGGAATACTTTCCAGCTGTTGGTCTGCTTCCTCTGTTACCATCTTCTGGGAAGCACTGAGGATCTGGGGGGAAGAAAACTGCTCTAGGAACTGGAGACTCTTCCTCAGCTGAGCAGTGTGATCCTGAGTTTATCACCAGACCTTTCTGGGCCTTGTTTTGAGGGGTGGGAGCAGAGAAAAACCCTTCCAATCTTAAAATTAACCAGAGGTCCAAGCTTTAAATACAGTGCAGATTCTGCAATGGCTAAAAATCTTTGGTAGCCTCAGAGGGGGAAAATGTAAATTCTAAGAGCATGGCCCTATGGAGGCCAAAGTTGGATAAGTACGCATTTGTTCTCAGTTGCTCAAGTGTGTCTGACATGGCCAGTGCCCCCAGTGGCACTCATTTGGAGCTAATTAATTTTGTGGGGGCATTTCTCCTGCAGCCGAAGAATTCGCATGAGGTAAGACAGTTCATAGACAACTTGCCAAGTGTGTCCCTGATTTAATAATAAAGATGAAAACCCAGTGTGGGTGGGGGGGTGGTAAAAAGAAGCTGGCTGGGAAGGCGGTGGGAGTTTCTCTCTCATGCTGGTCTCCGGAAACATATCTCCTCAGCCTTGATGAGCCAGCCCTGCTGGCGATGATGCCTGACTCCCCGATATGCATGGACCTCCTAGACCAATTCTTATGTTTAATGCTCCATCCCTTGAACTCACAAGAAACTTGTAAGTTGGGAACAAGATGGCGGCATAGGGTAGGCACCGTAAATGCAGCCGTGAACAACTATTTCAGAAAAACCACGAAAAGAACACACGGACACCACTCGCACCACAGGAAGGCTGGCTGAGTGAAAATCCTACAACTAGAGAAGAGTCTGAGACTCAGAGGAGCGGCGGAAGCAAAGTACAGAGGTACGAAGGTGCGCACACAGGACTCGGGGAAGGGCTGGCGCCGGGGGACGCGGTTCTTTTCCAAAACGGAGAGAGCCACAAGTCCCCAGCGGCTCTGAACTCCAGTTCCAAGCGAGTTTCTGAGGACCCAAACACCCAGAGAAGGGGGACTGACTGGCACCAGGAGGAAATTCAAAGCGGGTTTCTCTCAGTGTTGCTTGCAGCAATTACCGTGGGACACAGAGACCTGGTGTCTCTCAGCGCAGGGCTGAGAAGCGCCATAGCTATTTGCTCCGCCCTGCCCTGCAAACTCCCCGAGGCCCCGCCCCTCCCAAGCTGCATCAGAGGCTTTTGCAGATAAAAGACTGAGTAGCCTAAGGCACAGGCTTAATCAACGCCTCCTTAAAGATACAGGCCCCACCCAGTGGCCAGAGTGGGACTAACCTAAACAAAACAGATCCACAAGGAACACACTCGGGGCAGATGCAGTGAGCATAAAAGTCCCACTGAAACAACTCTTGCCCCATAAGGGTGTCTCCAGCACAGAAATTCTCCCACTGTAGACACAGCTGACTCTCATAACCAAGTGGCTTAGAGGTTAATCCCTCGCAGT
>PVJC01019699.1:0-29922 GCA_004026665.1 Murina feae | reverse complement strand
CATTAAATATTTGGATTTCTTCTTTGATACCCCCACTGGTTAAATTTCCTAAGTGATAGGAGCTTACTACTGGCTACTCCTAATTGGTCTCCCCGCCCTCCCCCCTCCCCGCAGCTCTGACTCTTAAAAAGTGGTGAGTTGATGATGCCTTGACCGATTTGGCTCAGTGGAGGAGCGAGGTCCCAGATCCAATTCTGGTCAAGAGCATGTACCTTGGTTGGGGGCACATCCGCAGTGCGGGGGCGTGCAGGAGGCAGCTGATCGATGTTTCTGACTCTCTATTCTTCTCCCTTCCTCTCTGTAAAAAATCAATAAAACGTTGTTTTTTAAAAAACGTTGTGAGTTGAGCTGAAAGCGGGTTACCCAGTAATTTCGGCTCCATATCCCTCCTTCAGGCTCCTAAGGATTTCACTTTCAGTTTATTGCCCACACATCTTTGAAAGCTGCTAGTTTGTCTTCCTCTGCCCACCTTTTCCTCTCTGGGTGAGGCCCTTTAATTTTATTTGAGAGAGAGAGAAAGAGATAGAGATAGATAGATAGAGAGAGAGAGAGAGAGAGAGAGAGAAGCATCAACTGGTTGATCCACTTGTTGATGCACTCATTGGTTGCTTCTTGTATGTGCCCTGACCTGGGATTGAACCCTCCACCTTGGTGTGTTGGGATAATGCTCTAACCGATGGAGCTGTTTGGTTGGCTAGGGCTCATTTAATTTTTTTTTACCCACAGAAAACTCCACAACAGCTGAGAATTTTGTTACGCACCACTAACATTGAGGCATGGAGCCTTCTTTTTAATCACGGGGGCAGCAGTGGTGGTGATAGTCAATAGTACAGTACTTTTAATGGGGGGGGGGAGGTGTTTCAGATCCTGATAGAAGCTTTAAAAAAAGAGAGAAAGAAACATATTAATGGGATGGAGAGTAACTGGGGGAAAGCAGAAGAAGCTTTTCTCTGAGGAGGTGAAGTAACTTCTCATGTCACATGAAGGCATCAGAGAAAGCTTCATGTGACATAATTTTGAAACTATTTAGGAAGTTAAGTATAGGGCTCATTCAACCACAGGTCCTTTTTCTGTTCCCAGCCAGCCTCTCATAATAAAGAATAAGCATAGGTATTTATTGAGCTTCTGCTATGCCTGCTGGAAATACTAAAACGAGTAAGATACACCTCCCTGCCCTCAAGGATTTTTTTTTTTTTTTTTTTTTTTTTTTGTAATTCAAGGAGATAGACAACAGCACTATTGTATGAAGCTATTGTAGATGTTTGCTTGAGGAGGATTTAAGATGCTCATAGGTCAGACTCTGGCACTTTCTGTGAGGAGGTGTGGCTTTACCCAAGTCCTAAAGGTGAGAGGTGGGAGATAGTGCAGACACTGGGAGCGGTGTGAGCAAAGGGCTGTGGGTGACAATGCATGACCTGCCGGTAGTTCGCCCAAGTTGCAGTGTGGAGTTGTAGGATAAGAGATGACTGAAAAGATGAGCAGGAGACAGATCATGAAGGGCCTTGTGGGGAATAGCATGGTATGAACACAGATTTTGGGATCTCAGGTACTTGTGTACCAATACTAGCATTGCTGCTGAACTAGCTTTAGTTTTCTCCATAAAAAGAGGAAATATAAGCCCTCCCAGGATTGATGTGAGAATTAATAAGATAAGTATTATCCAGTTGGCTCTGGTAGATGGCAAACAATAAACTGCAGCAGTTAATATTGCCATGCAGAGAAGTTTGGACTTTACATTCAAAGGGCGGTGCTGGAGAATGGGGCATTGAAGGATTTTAAACAAGATAACAGGCTCTCACCTGTTTTAAATTGCCCAGACAGCATTGTGGTGATTACATTGAACAGGATGGAACCAGCAGGGAGACAGACCAGTCAGAGCACTGTTGCAGTGATCTAGGTGACAGAAGAAGGAGGCCTGAATCAAGGCAGTGACTGTGGAAAGGGAGAAAGTGGGGTGGATTTGAAAGATAAAGGAAGTGAGATTTGCTGGACTGGTGTGACCCTATACAGGGAAGAGGAGGAAGAAAGGAATCAAGATATTGGGGTAGGGGAGAATGAATCCTCTGCGTGGTAGTAAGTAGTAACAGAGTTCTTTGATTAGAGTTCCCTGACTACATCTGACCTCTCAGATTGCCTCAGCCCTCCAATTTTACCCATGGAATAGCGAAGTTCACAAATGCCTTCCTCTTCTTCTCTGTCTCCCAATTCTTACTTATATTTTTCTCAGTGTAAGTAAGACCCAATTGTGATTCAAGAGAGAAAAAAATAGGTGGTGCCTTGCTACCAAGTAGACAATATGCATCTCCATGGTTTTGGCAGACTGGGTCACAGCCTATTCATTTGGTATCACTCCAGCCACAGAATGATTACCGTTGACATTTCCTCATACTTTCTTCATTCTGATTACCCTCTTTTGAACTTGTTTGACAGTCTCTCTTTGTGTGGTGTGGAAAGGAAGTCCTCTTTCCTCAAGGAGTCTGATCATGAAAAGCAGGACTTTTTCTTGAGATAACCCAAGGCCCCATCTGGCTTTGTTGTAGACACACACATCACAGCGTGCTCTTGACACTGTCACACTGTCAGCTCTTAGCATTGCTCAGTGCTTCTCATTTGTACATGAGCAGCTATCTTACCTGTCTCCTTGTCTTTCACATTTTCATTCCTCTCCCAGCCTCTTAACCGTGCCTTTGAGTCTCTTAGTCATCAGACCTCAATGTTACCAGAACTCCTAAGTGCTTTTCCTTCCCACTCTTTTGAATTCTCAGCACATCTGATATTGCCTGATATTCTTTCATATATGAAAAACCACTCCTGCTTTGTAGTATTTTTCTGGCCATTTTCCCCTGAGATTCCATTGTGGGCTCTTTTCCTCCTGTTGTCACTTAACTGCTAGCTTTCACCAAGGCTCTGCCTTCTCTACTTTTCCCCAGCTTCAACTCCCATTTATGTGCCAATGACCCCTGCTCTGCTTGAGCCTGGATCTCTCCTGCGTGCCAGCCCTCAAACTCACCAAGTTTAAAATGGAGCTCAGCATCTCTCCACCAAACCTGTGATTCACCATTCTGTAGTCTCACTCACCCTCCTTCTTCCATTTAGTCATTCAAAACAGAAATCTGCGAGTCACTGTGGACTTTTTCCCTCTCATACCATCCCGTCTGAGCCCAGGCAGTCATCAGAATCCTTTATATCGATTGACATGTCTTCGTCTTCTCTATTTCCTCTCCTACTGCCTTAAATCAGGTTCTTCTTACTTCCTGCCTATATTCCCTGCATGGCCTCGAAGCTGGTTGCCCTGCCTTAGCGATCTGGCCCTCACTGGTGTTTGTGCCCTTTCTAAATACAGATCTTTGCCAAAATACAAATCCCTGTTTCTTCAGTCTAATTTAGATACCCCTCCTTCTTCCTCCCGTAACACCATATACAACACCACATTGTACTGTCCTAGCTTTACCCACAAACTGCCATACTGTCTCTCCTGGTCTGTCTAACCCTTGAAACTATTAGATCCTTAAAAGCAGGAACCATAGCTTTCTTTGCCATTGAATCCTGAAATACAGCACAGGGACTAGTATGATTGTTTATTGGAGGAATACCTAAATGGAAACTCCAGTGACTGGCACATGTTTTGTTGATAATATTTTACTTTTTGAGTACCTTGTGTCAGATACATTATTTCCTAATTGAATTCTCACAATAATTCTGTGTCATATGTGGTGTCCCATCTTATATGTGGGGAAATAGGCTCAAAGAAGTTAAATGACTTGCATGAGGTTGTGTAAAATGTTTTGAAGCAGTACAATTTTCTAATTGTACAAAGGTACCATGTGGACTAGAATGGCTCATATGACACTTTTCCTTGGAGCAAAGTATCTGTTCAGTGGGATACAGAATCCATCCTTATTCTCATATTTGAAATCAAATATTTTGAAAATCTGAAATCAAGTACTGGCTTGCCCCATTTTTTTTTTTTTTTTTTTTTTAGCACTTCTCTCATTTGCCAGAACTCCTTAAAGGTCCCCAAAGTGGAAACCACAGAAACTGTTATTCATAAGCAAGCCTTCATTTTTTCAGCCAGCTTTTAGGAAACCATCACAGATTTTAGTTGTTGGTTGACATTAAGGGCTCCCCAGCAATTCAGGTAAATCCAGGTGGCTGTACCTCACGAACAGAATGGAGCATTGTGACACTGTTGATTGGTGAATGTAACAAAAAACACTCAAAAGTAGACACGCTGTTTGTTTTCCATCATCCTGTGTTGTCTCTTTCTCCACTTTCCCAGATTTCCTCAGCTTTTACTCTTACTCCTTCATAGGCATGCCACACCCCCACAAGTACTGGTATCTAGTGGATCTCTTCTCAAAAAACAAGCTGGCTGTGAGCAGATTATATGCGAAGGTTCAGATTATTACAATAGAAAAATAAAAGAAAAACAATTCCCGGAAGTAACCAGTGAGAATGCAGGTCACAGTTTGAAGACTATGGAAGTGACTGATTGACCTTCTAAAGGAACAAATGTTGATTCTGTAGGGTAGGTGGCTCACATGGAGGTGAGGGGACAACTCATCCGTAATAGCAATTATCCTGCCTGCTTATATAATCAGCTATTGCCACCTAACAGAATAGTCACAAAAAGCCATTCTGTTTTGTGGAGACATCAGTTTGGCTTAGGGGCATCTTGACTCGAATGCAATTTTTAAAAGAAAGTGAGGCATCTCTACCCAGCTGGTTCCCCTATGGGAGTCCTAAGTTTTCATCTCCCTGTGAAGCCTAATCTTTTTTCTAAGTTTGGAACTTCTCCCCCTTGTTTTGGAAATGAAGGTTTTTTAAACCTCCCTCTTTTGCAGTCTTGCAAATTATTTCCAAAATTCATGAAGTTGCAGAAACATCATTAGCCTACAGAATGTGCATTGGCCCCATATGCCAGCAGGGCCCTTTTCCTACTTCGGGCCACCTCCACCTCCTTTTTACTCATCAGCAGCTAAGAACATATTCTGTTTGTCAGTGGGACTTGATCGTGTGGTTTGGTGCTTATTTTAATGACTGCCAGAGCTCGAAGCCCCACAGCTGGGAAAATGAGAACAGAAGCTTGCTCTATGTGCTCCATTTGGCCCAGAGGAGCTACTTCAGGACCAAATTGCGGTTATGCTGGCACTTCTGCTGTAAGTGAACGGCCCCACGTGGCCTCAGAGAGATTGAACAGAGTGCTCCTAACCCCTTAGAACTTGTCCCCTGGATGATCTATAGCAGGAGACCATCTGTTTCATTTTAATTAAACCGCCTCTGTGACTGCCATGAAGAGTGCTGAGATTTCAGTGAGATGTGTTTTGAGGCAGGTAAAGTTTTCATGGTGAGCATGGGAAAAGCAACCACATTAGTCAGGCACTGTTGTGTGTGGGGGTGGGAGGTGGCAAGAAAAACTTGATAGCAGCTACCATTATTGACTGCTGACTGTATTCCAGGCACTGTAACAGGCACATCACATACATTCTCATTTAACCTTCCCTACAGCCTCCTGGGTTGGGTGTAATTACCCTTATTTTAGAGATGAGGACATCAAGGCACAAGGGACGAAGTTGCCTGCCCCTGTCTACTCAGCCAGTGAGAGGTAGAGCCAGAACTCAAAATTGGGTTTGTCTGACTGAAGACCAAGCTCCCAACTATCTTAGCTTTTAGCATTTTCTCTGAAGCATTCAAAACTCCCATGCCCTTCCCAAGCAAACAGACAAAAGCCCAACAATACACATGGAAAAATTATAGTTAGAGATTTTTTAGTATAGTCAGGCTGGTCTGTTTTTCTGCCCTCCTTCCAAGGGTCTAGTTTCCCTAAAGACAGGTTTGTTTGTTTTTCTATCTCTCTGATTGCTGTTTCCTTTCTTACCTCTTCATTTCAAAAATCCTGTACTGGCGTAATATTTGCTGTGTCCAATCCTGTTGGTCTCCCCTGAAGGGAGAATGATTGGGCAGACTCAATCCAGGAAGCACTTCTCCAATTAATTTTATAACATGCAAAGCCAAAAATACTTGCATCTTCAGCAGCTTTAATAACAAAATGCTATTAAAATGTGTGGAGTGATGTTTCATTTAGACACCTTGTTTAGAGCAATTAATTTCTTTTCACCAAAGCTACCGGTACATTTAAATATGTCATCTGTTAACAGATGGATGAATATAGGAAGGTTCTTTGTAGGATTGGTATAGCTTGAATATAGGGTTTCCTGTTCTACTTTTTTATTCAGGTAAAACATACATATAGTAAAGTGCACTCTTTATAAATATGTGGCTCATGGATTTTTATATATGAGCTATGTAAAAATGGTGCCTTAGAACCACCACCCAGCTCAGGGTGTAAAGAATATTTCCAGCTTCCCAGGAGGCTTCCTCATGCCTCTTCCCAGTCAATAGTCCCACTCCACCCTGTAATTACTATTCTAACTTCTATCACGATGATTGGTTTTGTCCATTGAACATATCATACGCTGGGTGTGTGTAGGCCCTAAAATTGTCTTAATGTTATTACTTTGAAACAGTTAGAGAAACCTTACAAGAATAAGGCAAATACCTTCCATATACCCTTCTCCCATTTAGATTTTATCCCAATAACATCCTTTATAGTGAGAGCTGTTAATCCAAGATTCAGGCATTTTGCCCCCAGTCATCATACCTTTCTAATCTTTCACTCTGGAATAGTTCTTTAATCTTCCCTTGATTTTAAGACCTTGACACTTTTAAAGATTATAAGCCAGCCAGTCCCAGTCATTTCATAGAATAATTTTCAGTTTGGGTTTATCTGATATTTCCTCCCGATTAGATCCAGGACATGTATTTCAGCTGAATATAGTGGAAATGTTATTTTCAGTGCATTCTGTTGATAGCACACAATGTCCAGTTGCCCCATTACTGCAGGTGTTAACTTTGATCCCATTAGTAAAATAGTGTCTGCCAGATTTTTGTCACTGAAGAGTCATTTTGTCTTTCCTTTGTAATTAGTGCATTTGTTTGTGGAGAAATTCTTTGAGACTGTGAATGTAGGCTTTTGTGTGCCCACTTTCAGAAAGAGATATTCTTTATTACGTTTGTATTTGATTAAGTTTTCATTTAAATTTATTTGTACATGCATATTCCTGTCCTCTGATATCTTAGTCCTTAAGAAAGAATAAATAATAGGTTTAGAGACCTTCCAAGTCATATGACATATCTTTGTATGTTCTTGACTTCTTACTCCAGACTCCATATTCCATGGTAATAAGCCTGAAGTTTGTCCTCCCAATTACAGAAGCCTGGGTAATTTCTTTCTCTTGTTACTCTTGGGTTTCTAGAATTCATATTAGTAACATTGGAGAGCCATTCTTCAATGGACTAAGGTATATTGAGAGGAATATGAGCTAGAGTCTATTTTTGTAGACTTTACAATCAGGCAGATAGAATAAAGACAGATATGCAATGAGTTGAACAGCACTACTAAATGTAGAGGTAGCGTAGAGACAAGTGATTAACTGTAGCTGACGGGAGGAGCATGAGAGGCATAAAGAAAGTGAGGGGCAGCTCTGGGAAGGCGTTCTGTAACCGGAAAATCTCTGATCTGGATTTTGAAAAGTTTCAGGCAGTCATGGGGGCAGGTGTGCCTTTTAGACAGAGGGGGGCTGTTCATTCAGGGTTGTAGAGGCAGGACAGCAAGTATGTTAGAGGAGCACCAAGCAGCTCAATGTTTCTTTAGCATCAAGTCAGAAGTAGGGAGTAGCAGGACCAGCAGGGTGGCGCTAGAGAAGTTGGAAGGCAATCACAGAGCTCCAAGAGAAGGTAATGAAGGAAACCAAGGTGTGGTAACATGCCCGTTTAGGATGTGAGGTGCTGCTGCTGTAGTCTCTCCCACATATTATGAGCTTCAATAAATGTCAAATGAGCTTCATCTTGGCTTAATGATGCTGACATATGTGTGAGAGTGTTCTGTGTAGACTGCACTTACCACTTCATAAAGATGTGTTTGCATCATTACAAGGTGCATATTGTAGACCAGCAAATGTGGCCTTGGAATCTGTTCTTGCAATCTGTTTCCCCCTCAGCATCCTTGCAGATCTCTGCTACTCTCAGAAAGATTTTTCCCAAAATGTCAGTCTCCCTAAAAACAAAATACATTATTGTCACCTTCAAAGGGTCAAAAATAACAGGTTTGGAAGATCATTTAGTCCAGGGGTCAGCACACTACAGCTTGTACGTCAGATCCTGCTCAGGGCCTTTTTGTGTGTGTGTAGCTATGAGCTAAGAATGTTTTTTACATTCTTCAAGAGTTGTAAAAAAAAAAAAAAAGAAAGAAAATATGACAGGAACTGTTTTGGCCTGCAATGCCTAAAATATTTGCTATCTGGCCCTTTTCAGAAAAAGCCTGCCAACCCCTGGCCTCTTGCCTGGCTGCCTGATACAGTAATCCTTTGTGCACTGTTACTTGGCAAATAATCATCATATATGCTTGAACACTTTCACTAATGGAAAATTCATTTTCTTTCCAGTCACTTTATTTCCTATTTGGACAATTCAGGCCATTAGTAATTTTTAAAATCTGCTGAAATTTGTCTCACTATAGCATCCATCCTTTGGCCCTTTTGTAGGGAAGAGGGCTATTATGTCATGTCAACATTTACTGAGCTGTTATACTCTAGGCACTACGCTCAGTGCTGAAAAAAGATGAATAAGACGTGTTTTTTTCATCAAAGATATCCCAGGTGTTATTTGTTGGCACTAAAGCAGTTGAGCTGGCAGTGTTACCTCTCTCATTCCCTGTCTTTGAGCCATTGGATTAGGACTTTTGTCTTTAATGACTTTACTTATTTTTGAATTGTTATCCCACATACAAAAAATTCAGAAGGGCAAAAGGTCATAGAGTGAAACTAAGGTTCTCCTGACTCCGCTCTCCTAACCCCATAGCTTCTTTCTTAGGAAGTCACTACTAACATACATTTCCTGTAGGGATTTGATGTTAAAGAACAGCACGAACAGCAGGTTCATTTGGATGGAAACTTTTAAGTCTCCAAAGGTAATATTTTTAATCTATTTGTAAGTTTCTGGGAATGACTTAATTTTATTTTCATAAAGGCCTGAAATTTGCACCAAGTTTGGATGGTAGACACAGCCCCAGAGGGTCCCTATTGCTTAACCACCCACCTACTTTTTCAGTTTAATCTTAACTAGATGTTTTGGTTACTGCTGGGATTCTTGTTCATTACAGTATTGAATCCTCATGAAAGCCCTTCCTCTTTCATTGGAAGTGACACAATCCCTTCTTGTGTAACTCCTGGGTTTCATATCCTGAATATAATAGAAATAGTTTGAAATGAAATTGAGCCATACTTATAATGATGCCTCTGTCAGTTTCTTTTCTTGACTCTGTCTGTATGTAATGAAGGCCAGAAATCTCACTGTCTAGGGTTGTATAGGCAAGTCTTAATTTTTAGGAAGCAGGTAATGTTTGGACCTAGGTTAGTTATACATAAATGACTTTGTATCAATGACTCACTTTCCACCCCCTCCAGAATTCCCTCTCATCATTACTTCTTTAACCTTCCCTTCCAGTTTAGGGAAGATGGCAATGTGACATAGATGTATAGGTTCCTAAGTGAGACATTTATATTTGAGGACCCTGTTTAGATGTTTCCAGCAGATACCTAATCACATGTTACTGCTGTTGGTTAAGACCTTCCCGTTTTCTTAGCCTGTCAAACAACCATTCAGCAGCTAAACACCAGCCATATTCTTTTGTGAAATAGGCTCTTGGATTCTGTTTCAAACTTCTCAAAGATCAAATAAGTCAGAAATGTTTGAAGGATATATCTGTTAATGCAGATTACTTTCTTAGTATGCCTATCCTTTATTTTCTAAGTGGTCATCCTGAGTAACTTCACCAGCTGCTGAAGAGCTATGAGGAAGAGAGTTTTCTCCTTTGTCCCTGGCACTGGTAAAATTCCATCTTGAACTTAGCAAGTCATCAACGTGATGATATGGGCAGGTTTCTATGACCTTTAAGAGTGTGTATGACCCATCACAGAGGAAACCCATTTGTATCACTCTCTGCTACTGTGTTGAGTTCCTTCCATATTCAGTGATTGCTCTGGCCACTGTCTTTTTCTTCTTGGTTGTTGAGTCAAGAGAAAATGTGTGTGTGTGTGTTTTCAAAATAATTGGTTATTTTTTAGCATATCTGGGGCTGATGGGCAGTATAAAGGTTCTGAAAGGTTCTGGTAGGGTACTCCTTCCTTCAAGGAAGTATAATATAGTATAGTATGAAATTCTGGGCTTTGGAGCCACCAGATCTGGGTTATAAACTCAGCTCTTCCACTTTCTGTGTGCCTGAGCTTCTTCCTTCTTCCCGTTTTCTTTTCTGTACAGCTGCTATTACAGTGGTCCTCCCTTATCCGTAGTTTCACAATATTAGTTACCTATAGTCAACCTTGGTTTAAAAATATTAAATGAAAAATTCCAGATATAAATAAGTCATGAGTTTTACATTGCACACCATTCTGAGTAGCACAATGAAGTCTCATGCCATCCTACCTGGGACGTGAAGCAACCTTCTGTCCAGTGCATCTACACTGTATATGCTACCTGCCATTAGTCTCTTAGTAGCCATCTCTGTTATCAGATGAACTGTCTCATTACCACAGGGCTTGTGTTTAAGTAACTCCTATTCATACTTAACAGTGGCCCCAAATCACAAGAGTAAGTGATGCTGGCAATTGAGATATGCCAAAGAGAAGCCATACAGTGCTTCCTATAAGTGAAAAGGTATGAGTGTATAGAAAAAAACATAGTATATATAGGTTTGATACCATCTGCAGTTTGAGGCACCCACTGGGCATCTTAGAACATATTCCCTGAAGATAAGAAGAAATGATATTCAGTTATTTTTAAAAGGGTATGATCAAAAAAGCAAGTACGGTCTGGCCGATGTAGCTCAATGGTTGAGCATTGACCTATGAACCAGGAGGTCATGTTTAATTCCTGGTCAGGACACATGCCCTGGTTGTGAGCTCGGTCCCCATTGTGGGGAACCCTTCCTCTCTGAAATCAATAAAAATGTATATATTTTTAAAAAGCAAGTATGATTCATGGTGATAAATGCTCTAATGGAAGTTTTCATTTGAAGAAGGGAACTACTGATACCTACTGACTGTGGGTTTTAATGAAAACTTCATTAAGGACCCTAGAAGATGAGACATTTTCCTGGTAGATGGGGAGAGGTTTCCAAGGGGCATCAGCAAAGGCATGAGGCCGAAAAATGGTGGGCTAAGGTAGGGATGACACCTGACTCTCTGTCTGAAGTCTGTTAAGGGTTTGGTTGTTTGGTTGATTGGCTGGTTGGTTAATGAGGGAGCCACCAATACAGATCAGTTCTGGTGGCAACTTCTTATTTAGAGAAGATAGGGACTAAAGTCAGTGACCCATGAACACATTTCTGCTGGGAGTGGAGGTGTGAGATGGCATTGTCTGGTGTATGACATTGCAGGTCCATACTAAGGCAGCAGAGAGTTTTAAAGACAGTGATGTATTGTCCTTTGTGATCGACTAAGTTTATTGATTATGTAGAAAAATATTTAATTATTATAGTTCCTACTACTTTTTTCGGTTTGTTTTTCTGCGTTTGTTAAGTCCCCATTGTGAAATTTTTATTAATTCTGAATTGGATTTCTGTTGGCAAAGAATATTTTTAAATATGGCAAACACATTAAGCCTGTTGAAAAACAACCACCCATGAAGAATCCAGTAGCAAACTTAACTGGCCTCTGGAACATGCTGGGACACACAGTTGGTTACTTTCCCATGCTGATCCTACCCTTACAACATGTTCTGTTTTTAATAATCTACCCTCAAGTTCCACTTTAGAAAGCTACCACTGAGCTCCTTTTAAAAATTAAAATCCAATGGCATTGACCAGGCCTCGTTTCCTCCCCCCTCCCTCCTCCTCCTCCTCCTCCTCCTCCTCCTCCTCCTCTTCCTCCTCCTCCTTCTTTTTTACTTTTAGTGTTCTTTGCCACCATTTGTCATTACTCTCTTCAAACTTTTTCTTTTTTTTTATGCAGTGTGCAGATATGGTTTAATCTTTTCATGATAATGTTCGATTTTTTAAATTTATTTTTTATCACTTACAGTATTATAAATGTCCCCCATTCCCTCTCCCCCTTTCCCTCCTCCACTCACTCCCTGCCCCATCCCAGGCCTTCATTACGCTACTGTCTGTGTCCATCGGCTATGCATAGAAATTCTCTGGTTCACCTCCTTCCCTTACCCTAACCCCCCTCCTCTCTGAGATCTGCCAGTCTGTTCCATGCATCCATGTCTCTGGACCTATTTTTTGTCAGTTTATTTTGTTCATTAGATTCCACATATATGTGAGATCATGTAACATTTATCTTTTACTGGCTGGCTTATTTTGTTTAGCATAATAATCTTCAGAACCATCCATGCTGTCACAAAGGGTAAGAGATCCTCTTCTTAAAAAAAACCTGTAATACCTGACTATTTAGTCAGGAACACTGACTTCTTTTCCCTTAAATTGTAAAATTTTAAAAATGACAACAGTAGCTGTCTGGTGTGAATGAATCAAAATTATACCTATTTTTTTTCAGATCGGTAAACAATATATTTTTTGGTGTGTTGCAGAATTTTAGTAGTTTATATGTGCCATGAGATGAAAAAGGTTGAAGATCCGCTGGTCTAGGACTCTCTTCATGCCTGCTTCAAAGCCTTTTGCCATCGTATACTTCTGTCATATTTCCTGTTCCAAACTGTCACTTGTTTCTCGCTCCAGAATTCTTCAGCCTCACTTTTTAAAAAAAATTCTCACCCAGGGATATGTTTTCATTGATTTTTAGGGGTAAGGAGGAGAGAGAGAGAGACAGAGACAGAGACAGAGAGACATTGATGTGATAGAGAAACATTCGTCAGTTTTTTGTGTCCTGGGAACCAATGCCACAATGTAGGAATGTGCCCTGACCAGTATTTTGAACCCACAACCTTTTGGTGTGGATTCAAAATACTGGCCAGAGCCAGCCTCACTTTTTCTTCATCCATGTCCTGTGTAACCCACTTAGCTTTGTGTGTGCATCGCTGTTGCACAGTACCAGGCCTCCTACTAAGAAGAGCTAGGCTCATGCTTCCTGGTTTCTACCACAGCAGTTCCCTGTCTTCTTTCTTCAGCCCTCTGCCAATCTTCAACGCCCTACTCCTTCACAGAAGCTTTCTCCCTGCTCTGCTCCACAGTCCATGTTGATTTTTAGCACTTTCATGTAATACTAACTTTGCATTTTTCATATAGATACTATCAATCCAAAGCTCCTTATCTCTAATTCTAAAATCCAATAAATTTGGAAGACTGAAAGCTATTTAATTAATAACCTCTGCACAAAACTTAGGCAACATCTCTCTGAGTGGATGTAAACTGTCTTTTTAATTTATTTATTCCATCTAGTGTGCCTATTTATATATCCTGCTGCAGAAATAAGAATTTGGTGATGGGGTAGTTGGACAGGATGGAAAGTGAAGGAAACTTAACGCGCACTTCTTGGAACTGCCAAGTTCCTCTAGTATTGTGCTTCTCAGACTGGGGTACCTGTACCCATGAGAGTGTGCAGGGAATATAGGGAGTTACCATGTATACCAGCTCAATTGCCAGGAGGACCAACTTATTTGATGATTTGAGGGGAAATATGAAGTATTAAAAGAAAATGTAGTAAGGCACAAAATTTTCATGCCTTTAAAGGATACAAGGTGAGATTTCAGAGAAATGCAGGCACTTCATTCTCCTCGGCTGGAGTGCTCAAGCACTGTTCCATTGGTCTGTTTGTCTGTTTTTATGCCAGTGTGGTACCTTTTGCTTTGTTCTTTTTTCTTAGGATTTTTTTTTCCTATTTGGGGTCCTCTGTGCTTCTATCTAAATGTTGGGAGAGTTTTTTCTATCTCTGTAAGATATGCCATTGATAGGGATTGCATTAAATCTATAGATGTCTTCTGATAGTATTGATATTTTAACAATATTAATTCTTCCAATCCATGAACACAGGATACCTTTGCATTTCTGCCTTCTTTGACTTCTTTCATTAACGTCTTATAGTTTTCAGTAGAGATCTTTCACCTCCTCAGTTAAATTCATCTTAAGTATCTTATTGTTTTCGATACTAATATAAATGGAGGTAGATTTCTTTGATTCTTTTTCAGGAAATTCATTTTTTTGTGCTTAGAAACACTACTAATTCTTGCATGTCAATTTTATATTATGCAACTTTACTTAATTCATTGATTAGATCTAGCCATTTTTTGGTTGAGTCTTAAGGATTTTCTCTATATAAGATTGTGTTATCTGGGAATAGAAACAGTTTTACTTCCTTTCTTCTTTTGTTTGTTTTAATTAAGCATTATTACAATTATTTTTTTTTACCATGTTTTGTGCTATTTAGTTGTGTTCTATTTTGTTTTTTAGTAGGCACCAAATAATGGCAGCAGCTACGAGGGATCCTGGATTCTTAAAATTGCAGTTTGCCCCCTTTAGCAGTGCCTTGGATGTTGGATTTTGGCATGAGTTGACCCAGAAGAAGCTGAATGAGTATCGGCTGGATGAAGCTCCCAAGGACATTAAGGGTTATTATTACAATGGTAGGCAATATGAAACTCCATCTTCCACATCTTCTGTTATCTTCTTTGCCCTCCAGTATAGGGTCAGCTTTCTTTCAGCAAGGACACCTTTGTCTTTTACAAGTAATGGTTTTCACTAGTTTCTATTTTATTTCCTGACTTTTGACCCAAGTTTATTTTTACCTCTTTTCTCTATTATGGGAAAAGGAAAGGGAGCTGTAAAACCCCAGTTATTAATCCAAAGAATTAATGCTGATTACTTAGTATTGTTGGGGGAGAGGATTGGAAATATTTTTTCCCAATGACATTTTTTCCTATATTCTTGGCAAATTTCTCAAATTCACAAAAGCTCTGTCATTTTATGCTAAGCCTCTGTTTAGTATGGGTAACCACAAATTGGATGGGGCACTTTGGGCTCAACAAAGAGAATAAAATTACTCACAAATATTTTTGTTTTGAATGCAGCTTTTAATGACTTAACGATTGAAAATGTGATAATGTTTCTGTGCAGGTGATTCTGCCGGGCTTCCAGCTCGCTTAACGTTGGAGTTCAGTGCTTTTGACATGTAAGTATTTTTTGCTCCAAATCTGTAGTGAAGAACACTGTTTGCTGTTTTCAAGAAATGAGTACTCGTAACGTCTCTCATAGGTGGACCACAGGGAGACTAAGGTAGCTCCTGGTGCATAAAGCCAGTTCCTCATGATTCTCTTTACCTCTTATAACACAGAGACAAATGCTGGATGCTTAAGACTATGTCATTTATTTTTCAGCAGGTGTTTATCAGAGCCTATTTGGTACCAAGAACCGTGTAGATTGATTGAGACTTAGATAACATTCCTCCTGAGTTTGATTGTAGTTAATATTTTGTGATTCTTTATTGGTATCTCTTGATTTATTCCTTTAGTTGCTTATCCATGAGCATCACTGATGTTTATTAGGCTACTTCTGTATAGAAGCTACTGTGCATGGTATTCTAGGGATATACATAGAAATATGACATATACCCTCAAAGAGTTTTTTGTCTGGTTGGAGGCCATGGGGAATTGATGCAGAGAAGAGAGGCATTTATTGACTTAAATAGCTAGGCATTTCACATACATAAATAATCTTTTCAAACCTGCCAGGTGTAATTTCTCTCTTTCAGATGAGGGAACTATGGGTCAAAAGGTAAAATGGCTTGCCGAAGGTCACATGTGGCCTATTTTAGGAAGCACTCATGAGAGAAAGGTAAAGTGTATTTCTGAGATTGCATTGAGTAGCCAGGGGCCTTTTGTTATCATCTACAGAAATAGAGAAACCGGAAGGGGGCTAAAATTTTAGGAGGAGGTAAGTTTATTTTAGAACATGTTGAGATGACAGCATCTAGTAGAAATGTCCAGAGGCACTCTAGTCAAGCAGGGTTGGTCAGACTAGGTTTGAGAGTCTTCTGTGAAAAAAAGATCATGAGGCTGTAAGACAAGCAGAGACTCTCTTGTAAGAAGAACAAAGGGCCAGAACATACCTGATTAGGGAGGAAAAGAAGATATAGAAATACCAAAGGAGATGAGAGTTGTCAGAGAGGAGAAAGAACCAGAAAAAAGTTACAGAAACCAAAGAAGGACATGTTTTCAGGAAGGAAAGAGATGGTCTACAATGTCAGAAGCAGAAAGGTCAGAGGTCAATGCAAGGGTCACTGAATTTGATTAGATCTTTTGTGGTCCTTGAGAACTGTTTTTCAAGCATTTCTACACAAAAGAGTGGAACAGGATCCTTGTTGGGGGCCTATAAAACAATTGAGAATTAAAGACTTAAAGCAAGCATGTCAAACTCACGGCCTGTGGGCTGCATGTGGCCCACAATAAATATTTTTGCAGTCCAGATAATATAACGGTATGTAAGAAACGTTTTAATAAATATTTTGTAACTTAATTTTTATAATATCCTGTTATACATTATACTATATAATAATATGCAACATTAGGCCAATATGCAAATTGTCCCTTCAACCAGGAGTTCAACTGGGAGTTTGACCAGGGGGTGGGGCTGGCCTTGGCCCTTCCCCCTGGCCAGCCCCGCCCCTGATTGCCCCCCCCACCCTGATCGGGGGTGGCACCAGCCGGCCAATCTCTTGCATCCCCCCCCCACCTGTGCATGAATTCGTGCACCGGCCCTCTAGAGTATATGTGTATGTATATATATGTATGTGTATATATATATATGCCTACACGACCGTCTTACTGTCCGACCAGTAGCTATTATGTGTACTGACCACCAGGGGGAAGACATTCAATGCAGGAGCTGCCTAGTGACAGCAATTTGGCCCAGTCCCCGCAGGCCAGGCCAAGGGACCCCACCTACTAGTGGGACCCTGCTCACTCTGCAGATGCCCTGTGAGCCCCAGCACTGCCCCAGGTGTGGCTGGCCGAGGAGGGACCGTGGGAGGTTGGCTCCAGGTCATGTCTGTCCTGCCCTGCCAGCCACCTTCTAATTAATTTCCTTTCAATGTGCACAAATCCATGCACCAGGCCTCTAGTTATTAATAACTAACTACAACATTTGCTAATGACTGATTATATAGTCATGTTGCATGTACACCTTATGCACAGGTGCACCATTTCTCACCACTAATACTAGCAGCGAATATTTTAGCATCCGATTGCCATGCCATTAGTCTTGTACTATCTTATTTGGTGTGCGACAGGAAATATTTTGCTGTTGGAGAACAAGAAAAATCAGTTTATTTGCGTTATGCTTATTAATTTGTGCAGTTATTGAGTATCTGATAAGTTAATGCTTAAGAAAAAATATTAAATTTTATTAAAATTTTCTATTACTTTATGTTAATGATTACTCGTTTATTTCAGCCCTTTGTATTCAGCATGTCTCTATTGAAATAAACCTACGTTTCTATAAGAAATGAAGCTTTTGTTTTTTTGCAGGCCATATAAACTTAAACCTTGTTTATTTGGCCCATGTGAGCCTTTGAGTTTGACATGCTTGACTTACAGGCTTCAATGAGGTCCATGATTTCTGCTTTCTTGTACTTCAGCAGTGTCAAGATGAGGGATTTGGGGAAGGCAGAGATCTTTGTAAGGACTGCCTACTTTTTGAAAATGACAGTAGTCAAAGGTTAGAATATTTCAAATAAAGTAACCCTAGAATTAAAAAAAAAATGTTTCTATTGGTTTTAGAGAGAGAGAGGAATGGAGAGGGGGAGAGAGAAATATCAACAAGAAAGACACTTCATCATTCGGCTGCCTTCTGCATGCCCCCTACTGGGGATTGAGCCCATAACCCGAGCATGTGCCTTTGCCTGGAATGGAACCAGCAACCTTTCAGGGCATAGGTCGATGCCCAACCAACTGAGCCACACTGGCCAGGCTCATAGATTTTTTTTTTTAATCTCGTCAAAATTCAACACATTTTATTCCTTCATCTCAGTCAAATTGCAAAATTAAATTCTGTAACATAGATGCAAAACAATATTAGTCTTTATATCTTTAAAATGTAACTGTTGGTCAATAATAAATTCCTGTGATTACTTGTCAAAACAAATTAGATCCTAGTAATCGCTTCCCTGTTTTGGTAAAAACTAATTCAATTTTGGAGCAATTGCAAGATAATGAGGAAAGTACAGACAGTGTACAAGCAATAAATTACCTGAAGATAGTAAAGTGGGGGCTATCAGCAGTGTAGTTTTAATGTAATCTGGAGAGTCTAACATTCATCATTGCCTCTCTCCCAGCTTTATTATACTAGAATGAAGATTACTTTTTAAAAGATATTAATAGTTTTGTTCTTTGGAACAATTATAGAAAAAGCAGTTCACAGACGTTTGTAGTAAGCTTGATCTTACTACAAAATCTAAGCCTCTTAAACCTGAGTGATCCAGAAGTTTTAGTTGAAGGCGTTAAGGAAATCTGTGATCCTGCAGCTATGACTTTCACACAAACTGCTTGTTTTTTTCTGGACATATTTGTTCATTTAGCTACTGAATACTCATAACATGTGAGGCTCCCAGTTAGGCAGTGGGGGAGAGGAACAAGAATAAAACATAGTTCCTAGTGCTATAAAAATACCTCTGGATTTGAAGGCTATCTACAGCCAGTTAACCAAGTTACCTAGAATAAGTCCTTTGAGTTTATTAGCTTCAGTGTCCTCATCTCTAACTCTCAGCTTCTAGTGTTCCTTCTTGTTCTGAAAGTGTATGATTTTCTGAGTCCCTCTTTCTTAGGATGGTTGGTGTTATGGTCTGAATGTTTGTGTATCCCCAAATTCATATGTTGAAAACTCAGTGCCCAAAGTTATAGTTTTAAGTGGTGGGGCCTTTGGGAGATGTTAGGTCATGAGGGCAGAGCTCTTACAAATGGGATCACTGCCCTTATAAAAGAGGCCCCAGAGAGCTGGCTTGCTCCTTCTGCCATGTGAAGACATAGGAAGGAGTGGGCAGCCTGTGACAGAAGAGGGCCTTACCAAAACCCAAGCATGCTGGCACCTTCATCTTGGCCTTCCAGCCTCCAGAACCATGAGAAATATATTTGTATTGTTTATAAGCCACCCATTCTGCACTATTTTGTAATAGCAGCCCAAACAGACTAAGACAATTGGGAACTTTAATGAATGCACTTGGAGCTCCTTATTATTGTACTTTGTTTTTACTACTGCACCTCTGCATGGGTTTGTAGGAAAATCTTTATGAATTTATTCATCAAACACTGAATGCTTCTTATATGCAGGATGTGTAGGTGTTAGGAATACAAAGACTTATGAAACACGGAGCTCTAGAGGGGCCCTGGATAGAGGCAGAAGACAGATATTTGCATTATAGTGTGCTCTGTGCTATAATAAATATGGAGAGGTAGTAGTTATTACAGAAATACTTATTAATTGTTTCCTCTGTATCTTGATAATAGAATGTGCTAGGCACTGGGCATACAAAGAGGAATAAGATACAGTTGAAGAGCTAACAGTCCTAGTTCTCACTTACAAATGCCATGAATATTTCAGCTTTGCATAGCACCAGATAAATCCCCTCTACGCTGAGTCTCTGGAAGCCTCTTGGGTCTCTGCCAGAATTAGCAACACAGGATTCTGCTCTCTGTGTTGTTTTAGGTAAATGATCACTTTATAGTCCACTTTGTAGCCCAGGGAGGTGGTCTGCTCTTCTTTCCTCTTAAGGCTTCATCATCCTCGGGGGGTTGCCTTTGTGTGCTGCTTAAGACGGAATTGTCACTTTCAGGTAACAATATATAGAAAGGGAACGAGCCAGGGTGAAACAGGTGGAGGGAACATTCCCAGTCCCTTACAGTTCCTCGCCAGGCATGCATCACTCCCTCAGATTCTGCTGGGCGAGTGCAGCGCCTCAGCCGTGTTGCAAGGAAGCTGGGAAATGTGGTGCCCAGCTACCAGCATCTTATAGTATTCTGTTTCTGTTTAAGAAGAGAATAGGTTTTGGTGGACAATTTCTGTATAAACATGAAACTTGTTTTCTTGTTTTTGTTTTTTGGGTGTGTTTTTTTTTTTTTTCCTTTCCCTGGGCCTCTTTCCCTTGAGGAACATTTATCTTTTTTAGTCATAAGAACTACTTTTCTTTGCTAAGCTTCAAGATGGACTCAATTAGAGAAAAGGGGAGCCCTCAAATAACTTTAAAAGTAATTAAGGAAAGAAGACTCATGCAAAATGATCTGTGTGGGCCTCAGGCTATCTCTTATTCTCTTCTGTCTTACTACTACCTAACATAGATCTAACATGTACTAGTTGCTCAGATTGTTGCTTTTACTTTCAAGCAGTCTAAGTGCATGGCTGTCAAAATGGGATAGGATGTGGTTGATGGAAAGATACCAATGGACTCTGTTAGAGGATGTTATCATGAGAAACCCAGATTATTTTGGAGAGCAGGAGATTATGCAGCTCCCAAACTGAGTATGACTTTCCAGAGTTCCCTGTGGCCATGCAAAACTGTGGAGTAAGATTCGTACAGGTGTGAAAAGCGACCTCAGCCCTTCTGGGGGATTTATTTCATCCTGACCACCTCCACTGCCTGTCTGTTCTGGAGACTCTGGCCACATGCCTGGTTTGGCCAAGTGTAATAACAGGTGCAAAACAATCTCAGTACTTTCTTGAGTAATCACTGGGAGATTGAGTGAAATGATTGAGCCAAGATTTTAGAGATAACAGGCCTGGGCTCAGGCCTTTATGAGATCCAGTCTTTAATGATGTACACATCATTTTGAGTCCACTGTTGGCTGTAGGGAAGATTTCTGATTCTGTTTTTTTAAGCAGCTTTATTGAGGTATAATTTACATACCATAAAACTCACCCTTTAAAAATGTACAAATTGGTGGCTTTTAGTATATTCACTAGGTTGTGCAAACCACCACCACTATCTAATGCCAGGACATTTTCACCCTCTAAAAGAAACCCCTGTACTCATTAGCAGTCACTCTTCATTCCTTTTTTTCTCTCTCCCTCCAACCCTAGACAACCACAAATCTACTTTCTGTCTCCATAGATTTACCTATTCTGGACATTTCATGTGAATGGAATCATAGAAAACTAAACTAACACGTGTTCAGGACTAAAATTTGGACTAAAGTCTCTTGTTTCCAAGCCTAGGGCTCTCTCCAGTTCTCATCTGAGCCACCTTTTTGTGGAACAAATGGAACTTGAACTTTGAAAAACCAGAATGGTTTTCTTTCTCATGATCACTTTTTATATTTGTTTTCTGGGTCACTTCCCCTGGTAGAACTTTAATCATGAAAAATGCTTCTCCGTTGAAACGTCCTGTGGTCCTCACTAATTGCATGAGCACTGATGTTCTAGGAGCATAGCTGTCCTGGCAATTGCTTGAATTGTCATGATGTGGTTTCTCCCACTCTCAGAGCAAGGCTTGGGCATGGCTTTCACACACCAGGACTTTTGGACATTTAGGAAGGAGGGTATCTTCCTCCTCTTGTACTTGTATCCAAATTAGATCTTATCCTCTTCCTTCTGTTTCAGTAGTATTTTTTCAGCACAATGTAGGGTCTAGTTTTTCAACTTCCTCCATTTCGTCCTTTTTCCCTCTAGGCTTAATCTCACCTCTTTGTGATATAATTTTCTCATCAGGACTATTTTTGACGGCCTCATTTTACCTGGATTAAAAATATTCTTATTTTGGGGTAGAGTGATGACAAACAACCTATGATTGCTAACTTATCAGCTCCCAAAGGAAGACTCTGGACATTGAAAGCTGCTTCACCCCAGGGCTTGGTGTTTGAGCCTCATAGACTGCATTTGGCAGATTCTTTGTCACTCATTGCACCCCTTCACACCTGTTCTAGGCTTAGATCTCTTCTTGCAGCCCCTCTGAACCCAATTTTACAGACTTAGAATGAAGAGACACCAGGTCTTTTAAATACAGCTACAATCATAAATACCATAATGCATTTTTTTCTGTAGTAGTTGTTTAGTGACAACAATATTAGGCTTCTGAGATGATATTTTTATTTAGCATCATCTGTAACCCCTGAAACACAAGGTAATCATTTTAGAGAAGAGACCATATTTCTCCACATAGGAGTGTGTGTTTAGAATCAACTCATCTTTCCCTCTCTCGACTTTGATTACTCTGAAGACTGTGAAGCCTTCCTGGGCATTGTACTGTACACATGTGGCGAGATGGATTGGTAAGTGGACCTGGTGCCACACATTTTGTTGGTGTGACTCAGACAACCACCAGGGTTTGCTCATAAGCAGCTCTGTGCAGAGCCTGTTTGGGCTGGGCTTGGTTGTGAGACAGTGAGAAGGGAGGGACATATTCCTGGCTCTTCAGGAGCTTACTTCCTCCAGTTGGGGCGATATGACTGTCTTGAAAACACTCTAAATTATTATGCTTAGTTGTATATATAAACCATTACCAGAGACAATGGGAGATGGCTTCCTGGAAGAGGAAGGTTTAGAATGGGGCCCTGAACCGTGGGAAGGCTTGAGTGAGGAGTGGGCAGCACAGCATCTTGGAGTTAACTAGTTCTGACTTTAGATTCTAGCTCTACCTATTCTTATATGACCTTAGGCAAGTTATTTAAACATGTTATGAGAATTCAAGACTTATACAGTTCTTGGCACAATAGAAGTTTAATAAATAATATTTCCCTTTCAGGTTAATGTTGGGAAAAATAATAGCGAAAGAACTTATATTTGGGTGGCAATGGAAGGACAGCATGCTGAGAGTTTAATGTAAGGGGAATATAGAGGCTTTTGAGAGATTCAGTGCCTGTTTTTATTTTTTAAGCAATATATTCATATTTTTCCAAAGAAATGTACAATCAGTCTTCTATTTGTTCCTCCAGAGTACTATTCTCTGTCTCTCACTGTTGTGCTGGTTTATCGTTCCCTGCTCTCTGAGTCCCAGCTGTGCCTGTTAACCATGTTTCTGTTGTATCCAGGAATGCTCCCACCCCAGCCCATTGCTGCCCAGCTGTTGGAACACTGTATAACACCAACACACTCGAAGCTTTCAAGGCTGCAGATAAGAAGCTACTTTTGGAACAAGCAGCAAATGAGGTTAGCTGGGGAAACATGATGTAGTGATTGTATTTTCTGTGGTCCTGTAGGCATGGTGTTTGTGATCAGATGCAGGAATCTGTCATAGAAACTAGTATATAATTGATACTCAAAGATAGTTGGCTTCTATGTTGGCGGGAATGTCAGAGAGAAGTCACTGAGGCTCTCACCTGGGGTTAGGCCGGAATGCAGGGCAGTGTGTGAAAAACTTTGCTGCTGATCTCCCATTATAACATTTTGAAACAACTTGACCTCTGATCAGAGTTCTGTTTTTATGTCTGAATGCCTTTGGGTTCTCTGTTGTTTGTGCCCCTGGAAGAGGCTTTCCAGTTCCAAGCACTGGAGTGCTGTTGGAGCTTATAGTATAATCTCTCTAGTATCCTCAGGGCTAAAGCTAAACCACTCCATGTGATTTACAAGGCCCCTCCTGTCCTGGCCTTCATGGCCTTTCTGTCTGGTCACTCTTGCCCCTGCCCTGTCTAACCCGGTCACAGTAAATCACTTCTCATTCCTTCCTTCACCTGCATTTTGTTCTCTCCTCTTTCCTCAGGACATCATGTTCTCTCTGCCTGGAATGTCTTTCCTTTACTTCTTCATATCTGAGTTAGTGTGAAGAACTAAAATGGGGGGACAGTTTATTTCAATCCCCTCTAACCCACTTAATCGAGTGGTCTTCACACTAGTCTCAAAAAAATAATAGTCTTGCTCTGGCTGGTATGGCTCAGTCTGAGTGTCACCCCGTGCACCGAAAGGTTCAATTCCTAGTCAGGGCACATACCCAGTTGCTGGTTTGATCTCCAGTCCGAGTGCATGCAGGAGGCAACTGATCAATGTTTCTCTCTCACATCGGTGTTTCCCTCCCTCCCTCTCTCCCTCTCTTCCTCTCTCCCTCCCTCCTTCCCCCCTTCCCATTCCCTTCCTTCTTTCCTCCCTCCCTCCCTCTCTCTCTCTCTCTCTCTCTCTCTCTCTCTCTCTCTCTCTCTTTCTAAAAACATCAATAAAAATATATTTAAAAACAATAACAAAAGAAGAATCTTTTTATGGGGGTGCATGCCATGGTCAGAGAAGGAAGTTTCCTGCCAACGATCTTTAAGAAGATGTCCTTTCTGTCCCTCATGATGAATGCACGTGATGATGGTTCTTGGCCTGCAGCTTGACTGCTTCTGGGCTCCTGCTTTGGCCGCACATTTAAAAGGCCGGCTCCAAAGTTGGGTCAGGTCTTAATCCATCATGGAAAAAGCAGGTTGCTCCTCACAGGAATTCTCACTCCTTGCCCAGGGCTCGGACTTCCCTCACAAGTCCCCTCACTTGGGTTATCAGAAGCTCGGGTCTGCTCTGCAGCAGTTCCACTCCCCCGCAGTTATTATTTCAGTAGCAGGAACTTCTCTCTGCTACCCATATGTAGGGAATGGTTCTTATTGTCACACAAGAACCATTTATTTGTCTTGCATAGTGACACAATGTTTAGCAACTAATCTTAGCTACTTAAAACATCTTGTGACAAGCAGCTGCTGACCAGTACCAGCTTCTGCTTCTAGTCACAGAACTTGCTGAGTATTCATAAGTTTGAAGTTCATTCTCTTTCCTTCGTATCTCAGGGTGTGATAATCCGAAATAAGATTTTAAGAAATCCTATCTACATAGTTCAAATCACTGTCTCCCAGAAGTCCTTCCTGGATCTCGTCCCTCCCATCTGTTAGCTCAGTTTGGGGTTCCTCTCAGGAATTCTACATCCTTCTTGGATGCACATTCTACCTGGAGGTATACTTGGTCATTTATGCCTGAATCTCTCACTATACTGTAGGCTTCTTGAGGGTAGGGACTGTGATTTTTTTTATGTATATAACCCTGATGTGCCTGGTATATACTAGGAAACAAGTAAATATTTCTTGAAAGAAATAACAAAGGCATGCTGAGACCCACTGAGAGGAGGCCTCTGGGCTCTCTCACTTTCCTCAGCCTGTTACGAGGGTGTGGCTGGTGGAGAGGAGTGGGAAATGGGCAGAGTGAGGTAATGGCCCACTTCATTGCCTGGGAAAAGTGGTGCTGGGCCTGTGGGAAAGAAGAGTTTGGGGCTGTACAGCTAGCTCTGTGCTTGACTTGAGAGGGAAAAGCTCAGAGGTGCCGGAAAGCTTACCTTGACACTTTTTTTCTCTTTTGGCAGATATGGGAATCCATAAAATCAGGCGCTGCTCTCAAAAACCCTGTCCTCCTCAACAAATTCCTTCTCTTGACATTTGCCGTAAGTAAATGGACTCTGGGTCACAGGACATGTTCAAATGCCCTGGCCAAGCCCATTGTGCCAACAGAACAGTGTGTTGTCTTCTCCCAAAGCTTTTACCTGTGTCATTCAAGTTTTAGCCATTAAGTAAATCTTCGTTTGGTTAGTGGCTAATATTGCTGGCCCTTATTACCTATGCAAAATTAATTCATTCTTACTGATCATACTGGTACAATCATAATATTACTGGTAATAATTTCATGGTTTATATAGCGCAGTCATCAAACTCTTACTTCTCAGGACACAATAAAGTCAGATTCAGGGAGTGGTGGTTGTTGCTAATGTCTTTATTAAATACAGTTCTGCAGAGCTTGGTTCCTGGGTCCACCGACATAAGGAAAAAGTAATTTCTCAGGGACCCTCGCCATCTCAAGCTGCTGTAGACTAGAGATGACACTGCCTTGCTTGTCCACAGTTATGTTTTGTTAACAAGGAAAAATGTTTTATATAGGTAATATCTAATTAAATGAACATTGAGGACAGCTTTGAAGAGGAAAAGAAATCAATTATGATAACGTCTGCTGCCTAGGGAAGTCAGGGAAAGAAGCTGATCCTGATGATGGGAAAAGTGGTCAGGGTATATTGTCAAGCAGCGGTCTCCAACTGGTGGTCTGCGGACCACTGGTGATCTGTGAGGTCTGAAAGGTTGGCAACCACTGTTGTAGAGATAGATACCAGTAACACGCACACATGTGCACACACATATGCACACATGTATATCTACATATATATGTACAGGCATACCTTGGAACTATTGCATGTTTGGTTTAAGACTACTACAATAAAGCTAGTATTTTAAGAAAGGGAGTCATAATCTTTTGCTGGTAAAAAGTCTTGTCTTCAATTTGTAAAAAACACAGTATCTGTGAAGTACCAATAAAGCACTGTGTTTTATATATGTGTATATCTGTATATATCTACATATAAAACTAATTTTTCCTCTGTAATAAAGAATGACTATATACTATTCTGTCAAGTGTATATTCTATAGACTCTTATACAGCTAGATTGTTTCCAATACTTACTGTTAAAAAAATTTGCTTCAATGAATAATACTGGCCATACTGATATTTTTCTCCTTGTCCATTTTATTTCTTTAGAATAAATTCTTTGGAGGAGGCATATAAACATATTGATATTGGTGTATATTAACTGTGTTACTTCACTACAGCTTCATTAGTTAATCCTCTTTCCCACATTTTTCTTTCTTTCCTTTTTTTGGCCAAGTTATAGGTCTTTTTTTCCTCCCCCACAAATTAATCCTCCATTTTCTCTGAATGCTACCTCTCTGATTTACTGAGAGAGTGATAAGAATCAGACTGGAAGCTATATCAATGGGGAGCTATCTAAAAGGATCACATTTACTAACAAGTTATACTGCTTTAACGTGTAATAGTGGGGGTCTAGAAAAAGTTTTAAATTCTTTATGGAATTTCTAGGTGCAATTTGATGTTGATAATTTGTCTGTAAAATTGAGTAATTTTGTAGGTTTACTACTAGAATAAATATAAAGAGTGCTAATTAAATATTTCTAGTTTTGTTACTTTAACATCAATATATTTTCTATACCAAGAATTACAGTTAGTGGAATCTAATTGACAATTTGCACTTAAAGAGAAAAAATACATTCACTTTCACTTAAAGTTTTAAAGCATTTCCCAGAGTCAGTATGTGTGTTGGCCTATTGCCCTTTTACTGAGCATTCTTAGCCTACCTTTAAAAGAATGAGAAGTCTCTATCTTTTAAAATCTTCAGGCACTAAGGGCTTTATGTTAATTTAACCAAGACCTTTTGTGTCTTGAAAAGAATCCTAAGAAATTCAAGCCTTTAGACTTTAGAGGATGACCTGATAAAGCTCCTTAGAAACTGTAAAGTCTTTCATCTTGAATTGTTTAACCTTTTACTAAAGGTCATTTATGACAAATCATTTAAGTACAAAAAAGAAATAATCTCTGGAGGGGGTGTTACTTTTTTTTTCTGCTGTTTTTAGGACTCAAAGGAACAGACACTTAGTTTCTTCAGTTTTGTAGTTTGTTTTGCTATTGTTGAAAGATAATTTATTCCTAATTGATCAATTAGTGGCAGAATTAAAGAGTGCAAAAATTGTAATCGTTAGACTTTCTCAGCTGGATACACACACACACATATAAAGTTTATATTGTAAAAAGTCATTTAATATGATTTAATTCATATGAAAACTCCAGAAAAGGCAAATGTGTAGAGACAAAATAGGTTAGTGGTTTCCAGGGTATGAGGTAAGGGGAAATGGGAATTTTTTGCTAATGCAGCAGTTTTCAACCCTTTTCATCTCATGGTACGCATAAACTAATTACTAAAATTCTGCAGTACACCAAAAAATAAATTTTTTGCCGATCTGACAAAAAAATAGGTATAATTTTGATTCATGCATACCGGTCAGCTATTGTTGTGTTGACTGTTGTCATTTTCTTAAATTTGACAATCTAAGGAAAAAGAGGTCATTGCCCTGACTAAATAGTCAGCTGTTGCATGTTTTAAAATTTCGTGTGGTACACCAGTGAAAGTCGCTGTGCTAATGGTTTTTTGGTGTTTTTTTTTTTTGTGTGTGTGTATGTGTATATGTGTGGGGGGTGATGAAAATGTTCTAGAATTGGTAGTGAAGGTAGTATAACCTTGTCAATATACTAATACTAAATACACCACTCAGTTATATATATACTTTAGCATCATGAATTTTTATGGTATGTGAATTGTATCTTAATAATATATTTTTGGTATGTGAATTATATCTCAGTATGGAGCAACCATCCACTTTTTATTCATAGCAAGCAAGATTCAAGAACTATTAATTAACCAAATCCACTGCATTGTGGTCTGTGGTAACAGAATGGCAGGTAAGCTGCCAAATAGCTGCGTAACTATGGGCTCCTGCAAATGGGTGTTTCCGGCCACAAATGCTGCAAGAATTCAGGGGCAAGAGCCTTCAGCCTGAGTGGGCACAGTACCTAGGAAGCTTCACTATTCTTTCTCCTGCATCTCTTGCCGGAAGTTCTTTAGTTCTTAGAGCCTCTTCTGTGACACATATGGCACTTGTGTTATCTCTGCTTTGTGCAGAAAGTGAGCTGTCCAAGGGCTGGGACTGGGTTTTATTTATCTTCTTATTGTCAGTGTCTAATGTTTTGCCTTGTACATAGCAAGTGCTTCATAGTTGTTGATTTGAATTTTACCAATAAGGCATTTCTGAGAGCAATGCTATCTCAGCATATATAGATTATGAATAATCACAGCTTCTTTAATAACATTGTTCTATTCAAGTTCTTCACCCCTCTGTAAGCTTTAGTTTTCTGTTTATAAAATGGGATGATAATAGTTACCTCCGAGGGTAGTTTTGTGTATTAAATAATGTTGACAATGATGTTAATTATTTACTGAACACTTTTTGTAGCACATGGCCAAAAAAGTATATTTATCTTGATATAGTAGTATGTGGTATGTGGGAATGTTTTTGGTATAATGACAGAAGTATCATGAGTTCTATTGGAGTTGAGAATTTCTGAGAAGCTGGTCATAAATTGTGTGCATCAGTCTTCTGTCTTACCTGGTTATGGGAAGTTACATTAATAGATGCATTTCAGTGTAGTTATTGGTGCTATTCCGATAACCTGTTATATTCTTTATTTCTTTTAGGATCTGAAGAAATACCACTTCTACTATTGGTTTTGCTCCCCTGCTCTCTGCCTTCCTGAGAGTACACCCCTCATTCAGGGGCCAGTGGGCTTGGATCAAAGGTTTTCACCAAAACAGGTATCAACAAATAAAGCAAAATGTAGGTACAATTGTGTTTAATGTGCAAGCTTAGTTTATCTCTATCTGTGCCATTTGCTAGGGCGAGGTTAGGCCTACTGAGGCATTCACTTGGCGAGACAGATAAGACACTTGTCTGAATGAAGAGCTGGTCACTGTGGAATCTTCCAATGATGGTACTTGGAGCAGGTTTATTTACAAAATGTTTATAAAATCATTTTGAAGAAGTAGTGAGCAATAATTTTCCAGGCTTTCAAGTGGCATTTGGTAAAATTCTAAGCCAGTATGGAGGAATTATAGGGACATTTTAAAAAGACTAAGAATTTTCTAAAGTATGATTTTCACTTTTAGTGGGGGAATCATAAGGCACTATGCTTTGGGATAAGAGCCTTTGAAACCAAATAGAAGACATTTTTCTTCCCTCATGCCAAGTTACAGAACTTCTGTATCCAGATTGGTACATGCAGAATTAGTCTTCGCAGTTTAAGAAAGATAATAAGGTCATTAGAAATGGTCCAGGAGGATTAAAAATGGCGGCGGTTTAGGCAGACGTATACAGTGCCTTGTCCCAGAGCAGATAGGGAAAGCAGCTGAAACGAGTAGCTTCCAGACCGAATTGGCAGTGGAGATCGAGCTGGGAGACAGCCTGCAGCTGGAGAAGACAGAAGACTCCTGACAGAGGAGAGAAAAAACTATATAACCAGATACCCAGAGAAGA
>PVJC01019698.1:0-29932 GCA_004026665.1 Murina feae | reverse complement strand
GAAAGGACACTCCTTTCTCTTCATTGACAATTGTTTTCCTTTGAGAAGCCTCCATATGGTCCCAGGCTCCACCTGACTGATGGGAGAAATCCACTGTTTCACCTACCTGGATAGAATGGACCTGATTTACTAGTAATCTAAGAGTAATTTACTGGGTAGGTAAAGCGGTGGAAAATGGAAGATAGCTGAAATACTATCAACAATAAATACATATTCATGTCACCTGGGTGGGGTGACTGAAGGTCTACATCTATCTGGGGGTTCAGGGGGACACCCAGGGAATATTAGCAAGAACTTTCCACACAGACTTAAAGTCATGTTCTCCAATTTACTTTATCTGTGATATCACTGACATTTCTTTTTGTTATTTTTTATGTATTTTCTTTTATTGTTTCACTAACATTTCTTTAAATATATATATATATTTTTTATTGATTTCAAAGAGGAAGGGAGGAGAGACAGAAACATCAGTGAAGAGAGAATCATTACTGGGCTGCCTCATGCACGCCCCCTAGTAGGGATCAAGCCAGCAACCTGGACATGTGCCCTGATCGGGAATTGAACCATGGCCTCCTGGTTCATAGGTGGAAGCTCAACCACTGAGCCACGCTGGCTGAGCTCACTGACATTTTTGTCCTCATCTGTCAGTCTTGCTTTTTTATCGGTGGTAATGGGAAGACGGGAGAACTGCCCCGGAAGCAGAAGGTAGGTCCTTAGAGAACTTGAGCCCCTTCCCTCCAGCCTGTGGCTTTGGGAGAATGACTTAACCTCACTATGACTTTCTCCTTATCTATGACATTCTGTGGTAGATTAAGTGTGATAATGCATGTAAAGCCCTAGCTCAGTGCCCAGGAGGCTGTTGTTATTGATTAGAATGGATAAGAAGGATTTGCTGTCTTTTATTGTACAGTTTATTAGATCAGACAGCTCTAATTTGTACTTCCTAGGATGCAAAAATAACGATTGGCATTTTTCTAATTATTTTGGCATAAGTATCTGTTTGGGGGAGGGTAGTAAGAGCCCAGTTATTTTGGGCAAAGAGAGAAGAGCATTTTCCTCCTCTTTGCCCAGGAATGGGGCGTTGAGGCTGATGGGGCTGGAGGGCATGGAGGACGCGAGCCAGGAGCCAGCTCAGCATCCATCTGCAGTGCCTTCCCTATGTGCTCAGCAAAAGGGATGCTTTCCCACTGGGAACTGGAGGAAAAATGATGAGCAGCGCCACCCTAAGGAAGAGAGAATGAGCAGTGAAACAGTGTCCCCAGCTTGCCTACCAGGCCACTCCAATTTGCACAACGTCATTGTGATGAAGGGGAAATAGCTGTCTCTGCATCAGCTTGATCCCAAAGTGGTTCTGAAAGCCCTGTCAGACCTCTCAGCCCCTCTGTAAACTGAAGCTAGGACTCAAGAGCAGCACTGACCAGACTGAAGAAGAGACTTTTCTGGAGTTCTCCACAAGCACAGTCTTTCTCTTCGCTTTGACCAAGCAATTCCTGAAATACCGTCTTCTATATTAAAATGCCACGAGGGAGACCGTCATCTCCCAGTTTTTGATTTCTCACTCTGATTCCTTTATGGTGACACAGAAGTCCTTAATCCTCTACATAATGTGATCTCCACTCTTGGTGACAGAGCACTGGCTTCTGAGGCAGGCAGGTCCGGCCTCGAGTCTTGCTTTCACCTTTCATTAGCCGAGTGCCCTTGGATAACCTCTTTTGAACCTTAATTTCTTCCTCTGTAATAGAGAAATAACAATATCTGTTCTGTGGTGGAGACTCAGGAGATGACTCCTGTAAAGAGTTTAAAGTTGCCTGATCTGTAGAGTGTATATAATACAAGTGTCTACCAATACACAGCACACCTATGTCTGCTTGGTGAACTCCAGTGTCGTCTTTTTTATTTTTTAAATATATTTTTATTGATTTCAGAGAGGAAGGAAAAGGGAGAGAGAGATAGAAACATAAATGATGAGAAAGAATCACTGATCAGCTGTCTCCTGCATTCCCCCACACTGGAGAACAAGCCCACAACCTGGGCATGTGCCCTGACTGGGAATTAAGCCATGATCTCCAGGTTTATATGTCGATGCCCAACCACTGAGCACACCAGCCAAGCCAGTGTCTTCATCAAGGCTCGCCTCAAGTTCATTCTTTGAAGCCTTCCTGACTTCTCTAAGAAGGGTTCATTACCTCTTATCAGTGACTAGGGTGTCCCTCCGCCCGGCCTATGCCCTCTTGCAGTCTGGGACCCCTCAGGGGATGTCTACCTGCTGGCGTGCCTGGCCAGCCTGGGTGAGGGGCTGATGGCTGTTTGCAGGCTGGCCAAGCCCCCCAGTGTGGACCCTCACCCCATGGGGGTGTGGCCAGCCTGGCTGAGGGGCTGAGGGCTGTTTTCAGGCTGCCCACAGCCCCTTCAGGGTTCGAGTCCCTACTGGGGTACCTGGCCAGCCTGGGTGAGGGGTTGAGGGCCATTTTCAGGCTGCCCACAGCTCCCATTGACCCAATGTCCCAGTAAGGCTGGCTGGAAGTTGGTTTCTGGGGTTTATTTATCTTCTATAATTGAAACTGTTGCTTTAAGCTGAGGCCTAGGCAGGTAACGAAGCCTCCTGTTTGCTTCAGCTCTGTGGCTTCTATAATTGCAACTATGTTGCTGTGAGCAGAGAGAGGCCCAGCCGGCCTAAGCAGATAGTTTACTCCTGGTGCAACGGAAGCCTCCTGTTTACTCTAGCAGCTCCGTGACTGCCGGCCTCCATCTTGGCTGGGTTAATTTGCAGACAGCCGCTCTGATGGGCTGGTGGGCGTGGCTTAGGCATCATGTAGAAATTGTCCATTTCAATATTACTCTTTTATTTGATAAGGTACCCTAAGACCTCAGACACAATTCAGTTTGAGGACAGACCAAAAAGATTGTGATCTCCTTGATGGAAATAAGTTAATAGACTTTATTTTTTAGAGCAATTTTTGGCTTACAGAAAAATTAATCAGCAAGTACAGAGTCCTCACATAGCCCCTCACTTTCCATATGTCCTTTATAATTGACATCTTCCATCAGGGTGGCACATTTGTTATAAGTGATGAGCCAACAGTGATATATTATTATTAATCAAAGTTTATAATTTACAGAGTTGGGTTCACTTTTGGTTTTACAGGGTTCTATGGGTTTTGACAAATGCAAGGTGTCATGTCATGTACCCAGCACCACAGTATCATACAGAATAGTTTCACTGCCCTCAGGCTACCCAGTGCACCATCCTGCTCTCTTTCCTCTAACCAGTGGCAACCACTGAGCTGTCTACTGTCTCTATAGTTTTGCCTTTTCCAAAATGTCGTGTAGCTGGAATCATACAGTATGTACCTTTAGGTAGTTTTAAATGCTTCATATTTGGTGGCATCCTAAGACCTCAGATACACATTAGTTTTAGCACTAATCAAAGAGGTTACTTCTTAGGGGCAGTAATTTTTTTTCTTTTACTTTGTTTATTTACTTTGGGATTTTCCATAATACTAAATGCATAGCAGGAACTAAGAGTGCAATAAAATAATAATATTGATAATCATCATACACCATTAGTTATTATTATTATGCTTTAAAGTATATTACAAACATGAAGAATGGAATTAAAAAACAAAAACAAAACCAGTTCCTAAAATCAGAGATCTGATAGTCTAGGCAAGCTGCCAGGGTTTTTTTTTGGCTGATTTTTAAAGGTCCTATTAAAACAATAATTCCTTTCAACTCTAAAATTCTAAGCAAACTCCTAATAACCACCGTAGCCCACAACTATAATTTGAGATGAACCATGTGACCAGTTTTGAATTTCAATTCCGACCAAACTCTTCCATTTTAAAACCTAAGTTAATTCTTTTTTTCCTACGGATGTTCAGGAGAGCAGATGGGAGAGAACAAGATGATTCACTGTTTACTTATCAATGGCCTTTGAATAACCAGGAACAAGTTGAGGAGATAGTTATACTATAGGAAATCTGAAAACAGAGGGTTACTTCATAGATCAGAATATTAACTAAGGACTATTTAGAGTAAACCTCTAGACTTGAGTAGAGGGGGAAGGATGAATAATGTCATGTGCCAGAGAAATGAACTATAATAGCAATGGAATCTATACATAGATATATAAGAAAACAGTGGTAAAGTCATACACTAACTCAAGTTGATTAGAGCAGTCCTTAGAAAGTCGAGGGTTCTGGCACCTCCTCAGGCACATTGCATTGTTTGAGAACTAGAAACTGTTCCCTGAACATTTTCCTGAATTAGACTGATAATGTTTACCAGTGATAAAGTGTAAATGGCATCACCATTTTGACAGCGACCATTCTCCTACCAGGGTGTACTCTGGGCTTTTATCTACATCCTTTCATTGGGTCTGCATAATGAGAGCACAGATTTTGGTATTAGACAGAGCTCAATCTGAATTCCACCTCTGCCACTTTGTAACTGAGTCCTTAAAAGTGAGTTACTTTATATCTCTTCTCTTAGTCTCAGATGTATTTTAAATCGAGGTATAATTTAGATACTGTACATAAACCTTGCATGTACAGCTAGATAAATGTGTGCGAGCCTCAGTTTTCTCTCAGGAAAATGGGGATAAGAATACCCACTCCCCAGAGATGTCATGAACATCAAGTGAGAATGTCCAATATACAAATGTCCTCATAGAATAGCACTTGTGTGATAAATGGTAGATGTCATTTCCACTTTGCTTGCCAGGTCACCCAGCTAGGAGAGGTTGGCCTGGGATTCAGCCCCAAGGGACAAATTCCAAACTGTCCTCTTTCAACCATACCCCCCCCCAGGCCACTTCCCAGCCCTTTGTCATGGACATCTGTCTCCACAAATATTTCAAAAGTACCTCTTCTTTTAGACTCTGTTCTCTGCATCAATCCCCATGAAGTATGTGCTCTCTCTACATGACTTAAAAGACAAGAGAATTTCAACTCAACAGCATCAAGGGTATTTGTGATTTATTTGACAGAAAATGACCACACTTTTTATTACTGTTTACTGGAGAGCATTCCCTCCACCAAGTATCTTCTGTAGAAAGTGGCCTTGGCTGTCTTTGCTGATTTCTTCATCTAAAGAGCCTACTTTCTTCATGGATAGTCCTTGATCGTCAACGTCTTCACTTTTCTGCCATATATTCGCAGACCGATTGCTGCATCATCTATTCCTTGTCTACATGACAAGAACCAGTCTGTTCACACAAAAAAGGAGCGAAGGAGACATGTACTAAGGAGAGTTGGCTGTGTGGGCCGTGCAACCCAAAGACAGGACAGCAGCCGGACGACGTGACTGACGCGTCAGAGACCCGGGGACCACACAAGCGCAAGTTTGGAAATCCTGAAGACACTCGGGCCAGTCTAGCATTAAGGCTAGCCTGCAAAAGCTAATGTATTTGAAACGCACTAGAATGTTATAATGTTGACTTAATGTCTGAGGAGGTAGGGAATGCACATGAAGTCAGATTGAGGACACCGTCGAGAGAACACAGTCTCAGCTCAGGAAATACCGTTAGACGTGAGCTCAGATGTAATGCAGACTTTTTCAGGCTCCTGCTCAGTATTGCTTTTTGTGTTGCACATTTGCCTTTATCATATTTGACTACATTATGTGTTCAAAATACATGAGAGTTAGAGGTGAAAATCGCAGTTACAATGTAAAAGGTAAAAGTGAGAAAGAAAAGAGGTAGCCTCCAGCCCTGAGCACTGGAATGAGAGAGAGGAGACCAGTCCTGGACATGTCCGTTCCCCCAGGACACGGACTTTGAATCATTCGTCATTTTAGCCCTAGCACTTTGCTCAGGTGACCGTAAGCTTGATAAACAAACAAGCCAGGTACGAATACAGAGACATCTGGCACTACACAACTTTGAAAAGGCCCCGGTATACTTCTGTGAGGGACTAAGCTGTGGGACAAGGTGCTGCGAACACACATGCTGGTCACTTGAGGAGAACGTGGGGGAGATGTGACTGAGACATGGGTGGCTGGAGCACTTGCATGAATTTATCCTATAATAGAGACAGAGCTCCCACCAGGCAAGAGCGGGAGATGTGAAAATGGCATGAACACAGCCCCCCCCCCCCCCCTGTGGCGCTCAGAATCCAGTGGAGGCAGGGAGGGGGTTATTGCATAAGATGTGGCAGGTGCTGCTGAGAAGGATGTGGGGGCAGTGAGGCGCTGAGGAGAACAACTGAGTCCTAACCACATACTCGCCTGGGTCCCACGGCATCTGATGTGCTTTGTGGCAGCAGGCATCACATTGGCCGGCGTTTGCTACTTTAGCAGGTCTCCCAAGATGACAGAACATGGGTTCCCTGAGAACTGAACCATGTCTCTCCAGCGGCGCCCCCTCTCTTCTCTTCCCTGTGCTGCCCTCCTCCCGGGCCCCGTACAACATCAGTTCACTATTATCAGTGGAATTACTCAGCATCGCCTAGAATGGTGAGTACTGTTAAAGACTATAAGGATAGTAAAAACAGCAACGTCTATTCATGCCTATTTAATATCTAACATGTGTCAGGTTGTTTTTTAAGTATTTACATGTTTTTGCTCATGTAGTCCTCACAATAACCCTATAGGATAGGAACTACTAACTGTCCCATTTCACAGATGAGGAAACCGAAGCCTCTCTAGGGAGGTTGGCAACTTACCCAAGGTGACCCATGGCTGGGACTTGAATCGGAACAGCTGAGCCCCACACCCCACCCTCTCACAACACTTGCCTTCTAGGAGTTAAACAGAACAAAAACCATAGAATGGGAGGCTAAGTACGAAAAACTGTCAAAGAAAATTAGATGTTCAATAGACACACACAAGCACACACACACACATTATATTCTGTTCATTCTGTTTCTTTGGAGATTCTGATTAATACAGGGGTACAGGGCAAGTCTGGAAAGACTTCAAAAAGGAGATCCTGCCTGAACCAAGTTCCCTCCAAAGAGCAGACAACTAATGGGATTCCAGTGCTCAGGATGCTAAGGAAAGCTAAAATGTAACTAAGGCTATAATCTGCTTTCTAGCTGACAGGCAGAAGATAAGTTCTATAGGATGCCAACCGGGTGATGTGTGGAGCCAGGATGCACCTGGTGGGGGTGAGGGCAGGGGGGTGGAAAGAGAAGGAAACTTAAGTGGTTTAGAGAGACGGACACAGTGGTGGCAGAGCAAGGAAGAGACAGAAGGCTCTTGAGAGCTGAGGCACCACAACGAAGGAAGGGCCTGGATGATCTCCTCATAACCTGTGCTTCTCACTCACCATTTTCTGACTTGACCACCCATCCATTTGTCTACCTAAAATCTGTGTTACCCAGGGCCACAATCTCCTTCAGGGCCGATTCCAGAAGCTTTCCCAGGCCTGGAACCTACTTCTGGTGGTCTGTCTGCCTGGAAAACTAGCCCTCCAGGTCTCTACTCGGCAGTCTGAAGCTGTTCCTTCTTCAAGGTTCAGTTCACACATTATACCCTACTCGGTCAATGAGTGGAATTAAGTATCCCCCTCATCCTTCTTTACATAGTTCTTTCAGAATTATGTGTTTATCTAGAAAGTCCATACCCAGTACTCAGTAGGCATTCAATAAACATTCATTGAATAAATTGGCCTAGAAAAGATTGGCTTAGATTAGAGAGATTTTCAAGCAACCATATCTGTGGTCACATGACTGATCATTGGCTGATCTGAAATTCTACTCCAAGTTTTTAGCTCTAAATTCAGAAGTCTTTCCACTACATGTCTAATCAAGCCTGATTAGGCAGGCTAGGAGTGTGGGGCACCCTTGGGGCAATTCCCAGTTCCTGAGTAGGTGATGGTAGAAAGTTAACAAACATCAGCATCTAGAGTTTACCATAGCCAGATTTGGACACAAAATTCTCATTGACTGAGAGGGAAGGTCCAGGAGCAAAAGACAGGTGAAATGTCAGAATATGTCTCAAATTCCTGACCATAATCCTCAGTAAAAATCATGCTTTACATTAAAATGCAGTAGATACATTCATGAACATAAACACATGGAGAAAATATTTACAAACAACGTTGACCCTTGCCACATGCAATGTGTTCTGTCTTATATTGTTTTATTTTATTCTGGTGGACTAACTAATGTATGGTGACCAGATGTCCCGCTTTAGGTGGGACAGTCCCAATTTTTAACAACTTGTCCTGCGTCCCTTGGCGTTTTAAAAAAGTCCCGATTTTTGGAAAGAGACATATGTACTACTCTTTGTAATATTTTAAGTAATAATAATAAAAAAAATACACCCCCTCTCCCCCGTCAGTGGTGTCCCACTTTACCAATGTTAAAATCTGGTCACCTTAAACGAATGGGATCCCATAGTTGGAAAAACACTACAGTAATCAGTAATGTGACGTGCCTTCCCCCTGCTCCTTTTCTTCTTCCTTCTCCCTTTCGGCACCTCTCTTTCTTCGCTAATGCAAAGACGGTTGGTTCCAACTACCCATCCTCTTACACTTGCCTTACAAACAAACGGATGCTATTTCCTTTTTCCTGGTAAGTTCTAATTGTAACTTTAAGTTACTGAAAATTTTATTTATACAATAACAGTGACATTATATGTTCTATGTAATCATATAACTGAAAGCCCAAGAACTCAATCTGGTGGTTGTTAGGCGTAACTATGCTGAGGACTACATGCTAATGTCCTGACTTCCATGTGGGTCTCTGAGCCTCTTCTCAGTCACAAATAACTTTACTGAGTGGTCAACTACAACATCCAAATGCTCATTCTACTTCTTTGTTTGTAGGCTGAGTTTACATTTTCCAAGGCTAATCACCATCACTGAATCACAACCCTCTCTGTGGCACGCTGAGATGAGCCTTTTTCTACCGGTAGAAACGCTCACGGTAACCAGGGAGAATCAACACACAGGCCTACTGACGACAGCTCCCGTGACCTCCCTTCCCTCAACCACCCTCCCTGGCCTCCTCAAGCTTTCCAAATTTCTCTGTATACACACTCATGCTAGAATAGAATGTTCATGTGCACAGGTTTTGCCTATCGAATTTATTTGGTCAATCAAGCCTGTGTGGGATGCAAACAATTGTAGGCGCAAGAGAACAGTTGAGCCAGTTGCTTACAGAGCTTCTCAACTCTCCAGTCCAGCCGAGTCCCTTGTCCGGTTTTCAGTCTCTGCTCAATCCGATTACAAATGGTAACATTTGAACTCCTGTGAGGGTAGACCAGGTGTTTGGACCAGGTACCTCCTATCAGGAGCCCTGGCAGGCAGAGTTACTGAGGAGAAAACTTGGTTAAATTCTTTTATTTTTTTCAAATTATAAGAGAACGTTTATTTAGAAGACTGGACAAAAAAAAGAGGGAGGGAGTTTCATTTCTGCTATGACATGATGCATACATGCATTTCTAAACAAACACACACCTCTCTTGTTCTGTAAAATTGTGCACAAAAGACATCAAGGTTCATGGGAGAAGAAGGGCTGAGGTAGACCACTCCAATCAACCAGAGCCTGAATGAAATAATATCCATCCTAATAAAAAGGCTACACAGTAAAAGGGCATGCTATACTCCTAGTAAAAAAAATATACAACAGCAAATATAGGACTTCATCTTCTAAAAAAGAGGGAGTGTAAAGTGGGGACTTGAACAGATGTTTGTACAACCTTGTTCATAGCAGCACTGTTCCCAATAGGCAAGTGGTGGAAGCAACTCAAGTGTCCACTGATGGATGAACGGATAAACAAAATGTGATATATCCATACAATGGAATATTCTTCAGCCATAAAAAGAAGGAAATTCTGATATGTGCTACAACATGGATGAGACTTGAAGATATTACTGCAAAGTGTTAAGCCAGACACAGAACAAATATTGTATTATTCTACTTCTATGTCAATGGACTCAGGATACCCAAAGTCTGTTGCCTGAGGCTCATGGAGATAGAAAGTAGAAAGGTGGGTGCCAGGGACTGGAAAGAGGGGAAGGTGGGAAGTTAGTGTTTTTTTGGGTACAGTTTCAATTTTGCAAGATGACAAGAGTTGGAGATGATGGTGGTTGCACAAATGAACGCTTTACAAAACCTTTCTTTAGGTTTGGAATTTCTTTCGTCAACATGCACAGAGGTGTGCTCAGTGTTACAGACTGTGGAAAGGAATAAACTCACCTGGAGGTCGATTGATATAAATCAAGAATCACCAAAATGTTTCTTTCCCTTTACTCCATGTGAAACACAGTTTTGCTTGGAAGAAAACATTTTATGTCTGAATAAGTTCTCTTAAAGGAGGAACTTGCACAAATGCTCAAGTTAGGGGAAGGGCTTAACAAATATCCGTCCATCTATGGCATGCGACATCCCATAGTATAGTTGGCATAGAGGACTGTACAGCATAGAGCCAACCACAGTGGAAAATGCTTTAGAAACAAAAGGATATGCTAACTGAGTGTGTAACATAATCATGACGTTTTAAAAAACACCTATGGGCAAGTAAGAAAATTAGTGACTTAAAAAAATTTCTGTGCACTTCCTGTAATGATACCATCTAAAAACGTTTTTGAGGTTGCTTAGAGCCTACATTCTTCTATGTTAACTATCACAGCAGTTGCTATGTTGTTTCTTATCTCATTAAGGTTATGTAAATAAGACTCTGGACTACCTACTTGTGCATCTCCTTAAAAGCAATTCTAGTTATCAATTCCTATCTTTAAATGAAAACCAAAGGATATCCTGCAGACCCGCCCACATGGAAGCCAATGCCCCATTCCATAAGAGGAACCACCTTGCCTCTGGGGCTGGAATATTCACACTTAATTGGCTGTAATCCCTGGCAATCATCTTTGAATTTAGTACAGGCTTTGTCAATGGACTCAGGATACTCAAAAGTCTGTTGCCTGAGGCTCTCTCTATCCTAAACAGAATGCAGGTAGGTGCTGCCTATAATTCCAGTTCTCCATGTGTCACCTTGCTGTCTAATCAGCCAGGGTTTCCAAATGCATTTTCTTCCTAGCTTCCAAGGCTCTTGGGAAAGCGGCCACTTTCCGTGGAAGTGTCTCATGCTCCCGTACTCAGCTTCGAGCAGCCCAGGCCTCACATTTGATGGCGTGTGTCTACCCTCTTCCTCCTCTCTGAACAGTCTCCTCCTCCTGCCCCCGCAACATAAGGCTTTCTCCTCCAAGACCAGCTCGTGCTCTCTTCCATGAAGTCTTAGCCCGTACCTTCTAGGAGGATTTCCCCTCCTAAGTCTTTTCACCAGCACACCCACTGGGCATGTAACCATCCTGTGTTCTGTTCATGCATGTTTCTCTCTGCCTGGATTGTGAGTGAGGCCTTCCTGCACTGGACAGAGAACTTTCAGAAATATGTATTAAGTCACCTATAACTACTCTCATTGGGTTAACTTCCTCTTCTTTATTCTAGAGTGGTAAACAGGCAAAGCCATGTCTTGTTCGTCTTTAAAAGCACACGGTTCTCTAATGCCTTTTCCCTCAGCCTGCCCTGGCTTTCTACTTGCACCAGAGAGCCCCTCCCCAAAGTCCAACAAACCTCATCCTAGCCACTAATCCTTCATCTCTGGTCTGTAAACTGAGAATTGTCAGAGGAAGTATCTGCTAGTCTTCCTCTGCCGCGGCTCAAATCTAGCTCCACAAATGCTGTTGGTCCAGTGCCAGCCTCCACCCCCTGACTCTTCTTACCAAGCCCTGTGATTATTTTCATTACATCTGCTCACTTTTCCCTCAGTTCAGGTCTCTGTGTCCTCAAATTAACCGAGAATCCTTAGAGCTACACACTAGGAGGGAGGCTACAGCCAGCCTCTGTGGATAGAATCTTTCCTTCTGAGGGGACATATGTGAAACCTTGTTCAAAGGCCCTGCAAAGTGAATGTTTGGCTGGAATCCTCCATCTATTCCACAGTGCCACAGCGGTTACAGCGACGGCCCTAATACCTCTAACAGAAAACAGGAGGTTACATCACACCTGCCATCCAGTTAGTTGGAATTTTGTGGCCATAGTACCAAATCAAATTATTAAAGCACTAGAAGAATTTATTTACACATTTCTACATTTAACATTTTAGTATGTATGTGTACATTTGTACATTTGAATCAAGTAATCTATCCATGCCTTCCTACACCCTTTCCTCCTGACATCACCAGCACCCAAATTATAAAGTGGTAGCAGTGTTGCCAGGGTGTCGAGAAGGACATGGTGGGCACAGGTTTCCTCTGAATGGCCTGGCCCGGAATCGTGGCCGTTGTGATGAACTGCTGCAGCCTTTCATTCTGTCCCGCTTTTGGCGGGACAGTCCCGATTTTCAACAATTTGTCCCTCGTCCAGTGGCGTTTTAAAAAAGCCCTGATTACTCTTTGTAATATTTTAAGTAATAATAAAGAAAAAAAATAAAGAAAAAAAATACCCATTCCCCCCCCACCCCCCCTGTCAAATGGTGTGCTGCTTTAAATCTGGTCACCTTAGCTATGTTCACAATGCCTCTCCTCTCCCTTACTCTCCCCTCATCCCGACCCAAAGGACCTCCATGTCCTCATCCTCCATGAGGTCATAGGTCAACTAAAATCTTAGTCCAAAATCTTAGTTTGGGGAGGAACAAAGGACCTGGGGAGAAGGGTCAGCACTGTGAGTCTGAGGGAGAGCTCAGGGAAGGAACTGGGAGACAGCGGTAAAGGGGTGGAGAGCCAGGTGGGAGCAGAAATCAGCTCGTCAGCCATGTTCTATTTCTTGCTGCTGCCACCGGGACCCAGAACCAGTCTCTGTGGCTCTTTGCCCTGGGGATGTGGACTAGAAGCTGGGTGGCATGCGGCAACCAGGGAGGAGCTGAGGGGCAGGACCAGCAGCCTGTAGGGACCAACGAACCTCCGAACCTCCGAACCTCCGAGAGAGCTCCCCAGTGTGTTCAAGCACACCCCACACAGGGTGGCCTCAGAACACAGAGCTCTGGCTCCCAGCACTCTGACTCTTCTCAGGCTAGACGCCTCTCAGGTCAGCATCATTCCTGGGACGTAGTGCTGAGTTAAAGCGTCCCCTGTCCTTTCCCTTGTCTTTTTGGCAAAGGATGTAGAGCTTACAGGCATTCTTCATCTGTCCATCTGATGTGGAAAGATGGGGTGGGAGGAAGGTGAGCACCTGCTCTGTACGTTGGTGTCATGTCTGTATGCACTTGAGGTGGGTGATGAAGTAGATCACAGATCTGGGTTCAGATCCTGCTGGTGGGACCAGACAGAGGCAGGATGTGCCTCTCTCAGAACTGTGTCCCTGCTCTGCAAAGTGGGGGTAGCGATAACGCCCTCCCAAGGCTAGGCAGGGATACAGACAACACAGGTCTGAGAGTCACTGAGACATTCCCCACCCTCACACTCCTGCCGGCCCTGGACCAGGCACTTCTCACTGACATGAGCTCATCTACTTTCACCACTACCGAGGAGGTAGGTGTGACTACCCCCATCCTACAGATAAGGACATCGAATAAATGACTTGCCCAAGGACATCTGGCCAGAGAGCCAAGTGTGGAAGAGCCACCTTTCTAGCCCCGTCTCAAGTCCTTTCTCAACCTCCGGGACTGTCTCACTGCAAGTCTCCAGAAAGTTTCTGAAAAGAGTGAAGCCCTAAGCCCCCGTCCCTCAGTGGTAGGTGTCCTGTGCTTCCGTTCGTGGGGTGTCTGAGTGAGGGTGACACCACCAAGCTCAGGTAATGCATCGTCTCTCTCATCTGACCTCAGAGCTCCAAAGCCTGGGAAGAAAGGCCAAACTTGGAAAACAATGAGTTTTTAAGTTTAGAAAGCACAGTTTTCTTTTCTACCTCGGGTCATTCATCTTTACACAACAGGACTGCACATCCATCGATTCAAAATTGATCCATATTAATGATGTGATGCCCATATTTGAGAAATTTTACATCCATATTAATAATGTGATGCCAGTATATGAGAAATTTTACCAACACCAAAACTCTATTCTGATGCCTTCCCCACCCAACTCCACTCCAGTTGAAACTTAGAATTTTTTTTTTAAATTAGAAACAATGGGCAAAGAAAAAAGAGAAAGGATGGGAAGGCAGAAGGCGCACTGTGGTGTCCCTCCCAGATCTCCGGGCACTTGCACTGGCCTCACACACTGAGAACTTTGCAGCCACTCTACTGCAGGCGCCTGTAGCACTCTGGTTTGGAAGGGGCCGGAGTGCCAGCAGAAGCATGCCCGGAGCCGCCCTCGTCATGACCACCGCTGAGGCTGGAGGAGAAAGGCCTCTCCTGCCTGCTCTCTCACCTGTGCCTCCTGGGCTCACCTCCCACATGAATGACCGAGACTGAAGTCATTTCTCAGGACCAGCTTCTGGATGAGCCCAATCTAAGAAGCAGCTTGTAATCAGTCAAAGGCAGCGTTGGACTGGGAGCTGCTTCAGCAGGAAGAGAGGGCCCTGGTTGATGACATGTCTCTGCTAATGGGAGAAAGAGCAGGACCATCCCCTCAGTGTTCTCTCAGATCCCCCGAGGCAGGGAAATGAATGTCTTCAGGGGAACCTTGGGCCACGAATCATGGATCCACACTCTAAGTCAAGTGAGTGAGCTACCCTTCCTGGGAAGTACAGAGACTATTAAATGCTAATAAAAGCAAATGAAATAATTCTCTATTAAGAAACAATTCTTAAAAACACTCACACAAAGGGTCAATGTAAAGGTTTTTTACAGGTACCAAAAAGAACACAATAGCTTTTCTGTGTCACTTCTGCCCCAAATGCATGTTTCTAACATGAGAAAACACCAGTCAAGTCCAAATGGAGGGACTAGCTGGCTGGTGTTCTCTGAAAGTACAAATGCTCTGAAAGACAAAGGCTGAAGTACTGTATCCACTTGGAGAGAATAGTTTAATTTGACCATGAAATGCAGTGTAGACCCTGAACCTGACAAAGGACATTTCGTGGGAGAAGTAGCGAATTTGGAATAAGGCCTGTAGATTAGCATGTAGTACAGTATCAATATTAACATCCTAGTTTGCATGATTACACTGTGGTTATTTCAGGTGTTAACACTAGGGAAAGCTGGGGGGAGAATACGTAGGAACTCTGTCCCATTCTTACAACTGTTAGGAAGTCTAAAAGTATTTTAAAGTAAAGGCTAAAAACATGTTCTCTACAAATGTTTAACCTGATTGAAGCTTGCTATAACATCAGGACTGTAAAACATAATTGGGGAAATCTTGTTTGACTGTTCCTGGTAAAAATGCAAAAACAGGGAAAAGACACTGCCTGGTCTCCTTTTTATCATCACTCAAGCCAGAGCATTCATAGTAGTATAGCAAAGTCCTGGTTAGCCCATTCTGGGAAACACTGTTTTTGAAGGTGTTGTTTCTACAGATTCATCTGAGAGGCCTGAGCCAGGTGAATAAATAACTACATGAAGACCTAACACCCTATTAGCCAGTCTAAGTTAAATGGCAGTTTCAAAGAAAAGGAAAATTCCAGACTTGCCCAGAGTGGTGGTTAGTCTGCCCTGAAACAGCACATTATTGCCCTTGAAGTGATGCGTGAATTAGAAAAAAAAATTGACAATGTTCACTTAATAATATATTTGGATCTCTTTTTCGTACCCATCTGAGGCTTCATAGCCAGTGATACAAAAGGCAACTGTTTTTATAGGTTGGCCTATTTCTTACTTACTTAACAAACATCCATTAAATACCTCCTATGCACCAGCACTAGGGCTGCAAGGATAAAAAGGACTCCAACCATTCCATCGTGAAGTATTCCTATTCGAACAGAGACTGCCCTCATTAATCATGGCATATTGACAGGCCCAGTGGTAGAGTCAAGTGCAAAGTATTTTTGGAAGATAGGAGAGAGAATGGTTAGCTCCTATGGAAAAGTCAAAAATGACTTTGAGGAAGAAATAGTTTGTAATAAGAAAATAACAGAAGAGTGTGTGGACTTGTGAAATCTCATATGTTCAAGACTCAAGTGTGGTTGGAGTGTATAGGGAGGTAGAAAGTGGCTGAAAATTCTAAAGCATTACCACGGCCCAAGGTTAAATAGTGACCTTCATTAGAATTCCTCAGGACACTTAATAAGTTAATTTTTAAAATATTAAATCTCACCACGCCCTATTAAGATTTTATGAAACAGATAAGCTTTGGTGGTCATGATGTTACAAATGTGTCAGAGATTCATCTGAGAAGTGAATCCTGTGCTCATCGATAAAGAGGTTAGAAATTGACCCAGATTTCATGGACCCACCCACCTCATTACATAAGCACTAGGGGCCCAGTGCATGAATTCATGCACCTTAAAAGGAACTGTGGACCATGAGGCTGCAGTGAGCACAGGGGTGGGTCTCGGCCCATCCTTCCCACCCCCACCCAGCCCCTCCTGCCACAGCCCCCAGTCCCCTCTTTGCTGACAGCTCTGCTCCTGCTGCCGCTGCTCCCACGCACTGATGGCGTCAGCCCCGCTCACACCCGCTGATGGCGTAGAGCAATTGGGGCCAACGCCAGCAGCAGTTGCGAGCAGCAGCTCTGGCTGCCGGCCTCAATCCCCCCTCAGGAGCAGGGAGAGGTAGATCGGGGTCAGCAGCTGCCACACACCACTGACACCACCGAGCAATCAGGACAGGCACCAGGAGCCAGCAGCGGGTGCAAGTGGTGGCTCTGGCTCTGGTTGCAGGTGCAAGTGGGACTGGCACTGGCAGTGGGTGTGAGCAGCGGCTCCAGTGCCAGCAGCAGGTGTGAGCAGGGTCAGCACCAGCAGCAGGTGCAAGTGCCAGGAAGTACCACGATGCGCAGGAGCAAAGTATTTTCAGTAACCACCAGAGGCTCACCCCGATGACAGCGACTGGAGCCTTGCCTTGGTCTGGCGCCCCGCTCACCTGCTCCACCATCTCACTGAGGCCAATGCACACCATGTTCCACTCACTCCCCCTGGTGGTCAGTGCATGTCATAGTGACCGGTTGTTCGTTGTTCCACCGTTCAGTTTATTTGCATATTAGCCTTTTATTATATAGAATTCTCAGCTTTTTTACTTATGTGACCTGCAGAGATTCATAAACAATACCCAGCTTACTTGTAGCCCTGAATGTTTAACAAACTACAGATAATTGTTTCAGAAGGACTTGCCACAAATATAAATACATATAAAACCAAACTTTTGAACAAGAACATTTGCCTCACCAGTGAGGGGTTGGCTCTTCATCCTATTTGTTTAGGGTCAGATGTAGAAGGTCCCACAAAATCTCTAACTTATAAAGGGCTTTGAAGATGAAAACTCTATAGTTGCATCAATGGGTTTCACTTCCAACATCAGTGAGCCTTTTATATTTTGAAAACATCCTCTCTTCCTGTAGGGAGGACAAACTGTGGATTGATCGTGTGACCATCTCAGCATCTGTCAGAGCTCTGGACTTATCTAAATCACAGCATTCAAGGAAACACTTGTTTGAATATAAACTACCTTTCCCCTAAACTACTAGGCTTCTGTTTACTGAACATGAAATCGAAGAATTATTTACCCCTACCAATATGCATGTGAAAACGGCAGCAAATGAACTTACTAGCACATTTGCAGGCACAGGTTAATAGCATTGGAAAGCGCCTTAAAAGTTGTGTATATCCTGCATGTGACAGATTCCGGAACAAGGGAAGACATGTCAGTTAAGCACATCGTTCTAAGTCACACAACTGAGCAGTGCGAGAACCAGGGGAAAACAAAACAAAACAGGGTGCCCGATGCTGCGCAGAATGTGCTCACCACCTTTTCAGATCGCCAGAGGTTGTTCTTATCGTTCCAACAGTTAGTAAGCAGTATTCCGAAATCCTAACAACTAATTTATATGTTTTTAAAATCCAAATATTTTTAAATGTGGAGAACATGGCTTTCTGTTGTACGTTGATGCAATAGATGGTAATAAACCTACACAGAATTTCCTTTGAGATTGTATCACTCACCTGCCAGTTTTTTTTTGTTCCTGCCCCATCAGCTGAACCTCCTGCTCATATATATATATATATATATATATATATATATATATATATATATATATATTTTAGGTATCATTGTGGGCTCAATGGTGCCCTCTTCTCTCAAAATAGGTTAAAGTCCTAACGCCTGTAAATATTTAGAAACAGGGTCTTTACGGACATAGTCAAGGTAAGGTGAGGTCATACTGGGTTGGGGGAGTTTTCTAGCCCAACTGGTGTTCTTGTAAGAAAAGGGAAGTTCCAGCACAGAGGCCCCCCAGGTCCATGCCCTGTGAAGAGAAGGCAGGCATTGGAATGACGCATGTGCCGTGTAAGCCAAGGATTGCCACAGTTGCTGGAACCAGCAGAAGCTGGAAGTAGCTCTCCTAGAGGAAGAATACTTCCCTAGCACCTTTGTTGATACTTTAATTTAGACCTCTAGGCTCTGAAACTGTGGGTGAATAAATTCATGTTGCTTTAATCCATCTTTTTAAAAAATATGTTTTTATTGACTTTAGAGAAAGAGGAAGGGAGAAGGGAAGAGAGACAAAAACAGCAATGTGACAGAGAAACATGGATTGGCTGCCTCCTGCATACCACCTCCTGGGGATCGAGCCCCAAACCCAGGCATGTACCCTGACCAAGAGTCAAACCAGTGACCTTTTGGTGCATAGGACCACACTCAACCAACTAAGCAGCACCCACCAGGGCTCAGCCACTAGTTTACAGTAATTTGTTAGGGCAACCCCTTAGAAAATTAATACAAATTTGTTATTAAGTGAGATACTAAAATCATGAATATCCCAATAGATAAAAGATTTAAAAAGATATTTTATGACCAAAAAAATACAATTATTAAAGAACCATAGAGAAAATATATATTCAACTTTGCTATCTATTAAAGAAATGCCCATTAAGACACTGGTGAGGTAGTTGTTGTTTTGTTTTTTTTTTTAAGTTGTAAGAATTCAACATAGCGAAGATAGTCAGCAGGTCCAGTCATGGGAAAGCTAACCCACTAAAACATTATTGGAGGACACGTAGAACTGGTAAAACCCTACTGAGAAGCAATTTGTCAATACCTATTCAGTAGTACTTTCACACTCATCTGTGGGCATCTGGTCAGGTTCAAAAGGAGCAGAGTAAAATTTCAAGAACTCAATAACCACAGGCAGTCAGACCCATCACTGAGTGTTAGACTTGACCAACTGCCGCAGTGTGGTTACCTGCTTCTCTGACCCTCCTGGACCCGAACTTTGATGATGTACATAAAACTCGCAAACAAAAGTCTGAGAGCACAAGCACTTCCTGATGATCCTTAACACATTTTTTTTTTGCAGGAAACGAGTAAAATCGGATCGACGAGGGGGACTGTCAATGGACATGAGGAAACATACATTGGAACCTCTAGTTGGAACCGGCAAAAATAAAAATGCTTTGCGTCGTTGTCGTATGTGTGCCGCTCATAAACTACGCAGTGAAACGCGGTACATGTGCAAGTTTTGTAATGTACCCCTGCACAAAGGAAAGTGTTTCCAACGCTACCACACAGTGAAGCACTATTAGGTTATAGTTTTTTGTTGTTGTTGTTTTATTACTTCAAGTATTACAAAGAGGGTTAAATAAGTTTCCATTTTTTCCCCCTTGTCCTTCCCTGTCCTTCCCTACCCCCCAGTGTCTTGTGTCCATTGATTATGCTTATATGCATGCATATAAGTCCTTTAGTTGATCGATTAACTCCCCCCCAACCCTCCCGACCCTTCCAGCTATAGTTTGACATAGGTTATAGTTTTTTTTATAAGATCTGTTGAAAATTTCGAAAAAATATTGTAATTTTGTATAAATAAAATTATTTTGATTATGAAAGAGTATTTTTATGTTTACCTAGAATGTAGTAATTTTATATACATAAAAAATACAATAACACATATTTTGCAAAGTAAACTAATAAAGACCTCTTTTTAAACTAAAACACTGAAAGTTTCATGGAAAAATATCAAATAGATCGAAAGATATGAATATTTTACGGAAAGTCTAATTTTGGCGAGAAAATGTCAAAAAAGCCCCGTGTTATGACGCGATTTGGCGGGAAAATGCCCGATTACAAATTAGTATTACTTATTGAGAACATTGTTACTTCACATCACTTCTTTTTTAAAAATATATTTTTATTGATTTCAGAGATCAATGATGAGAGAAAATCATTGATAGGCTCCCTTCTGCAGGCCCCACACTGGGGATGGAGTCCACAACCTGGGCATATGCCCTGACCTGGAATAGGAATTGAACTGTGATCATCTGATTCGTAGGTCAATGCTCAACCACTGAGCTATGCTGGCCAGGCCCACTTATTTTTTTTAATCCTCACCAGAGGAGATGCTTAGAGAGAGGAAGAGAGAGAGAGAGAGAGAGAGAGAGAGAGAGAGAGAGAGAGAGAGAAAGAGAAAGAAATGGATTGATTGCCTTCCAAACATGCCCCAATGTGATCAAACCCAGCACTCAGGTATGTGCCCTGACTGGAAATCAAATCGGCAGCTTTGTAGTGCACAGGATGACACCCAGCCAACTGAGCCACTCTGGCTGGGCCATGCCACTTCTTAATAACACTTAAGTTGAATCTAAAGAGGTCTTATTCCAAAATCCCATTCCAGTCTTAAAAATTCTAATACGTACTACATTCTACAACTCTTTTCAGTAAAAGGTGTTATTTCTGGTAGAGAATGTATTTCTTAAAGAAATCCTGAGGTAAGTTCTATCTTCCCAATTTGACTGAAAAGAAACCAGGCTCAGAAATAGCAGGCAGCTTGACCTAGGCCCTTGGGCTAATGGGTGGCCCACCCAGGACTAGAACCCAAGTCTTCTCACTTCAGTTCAGTGGTCTGCCACTCCTCTGTGATGTTAGGAAAGTCTTCGCACAGACCTTTTCCAAGTTGGAGGAGACTTAGAAGTCAACTTATGAATGAGGAAACTGAAGCCCACGGAGGGTAAATGATTTTGCCACATTCACACGGCAATTACAAGGCAATCTTGTCTTTGAGCCGAAGGACCACAACTCACTCCCATAAGAAACCAAACATCTTTAATGTCCATCAACTACACAGATTTATTTGCACCCAAATCTATTCAGCAGTCCTTAAACAGACATTTCTTATGGGCCTATTATATGCCAGCCTGCCAGCCTTGTGCTAGGGAATTTTAGTCCAAGCCCAGAAGGCCCAGAATTCAGCAACATTGGTGGATATTGTATTTCCCAAAGCTGAGCCCATCAATTTAGCTTTGGGAGTTCTGGAATCAGAATTTATCTAATGAATTTTTCTGCATTTCCTAGTTATTTCTGCCCACAATTGTTTATTTAAAATAGGGAATTTTTGTAGCCTGGCTGTGAAAGACCATTCAGAACCTCAGACAAATAATTTCCTGTTAATAATCTGCTTATGAATACTTCCCTCCCGCACACACCAGCCCAGCCGAGCTTAATGCTCTCCGCACAGCTACTGAGGCAGACTGCTGCTCACAGGGCAACCCAGAGCTTCTTAACTCAGCTCGCGACAGTGAGCACATTGTCTTCAGGAGATCCAAAGACTTGTCTCAAAAGAGGTATCCCCACCCCCACCTTCTTTCAGATTGTGTCCAATTTGCAAACTTCTGGGAGACTAATACCCTTGCCTCCATTCTGGCACATGAATCACCCCAGAGGACCTGATGAGCATTTACACTCAGTAAAGACCATTAGCATTTCATTATGTTCCCTTTACACAGCAGTGATTCTAAGGATTAGTAAAAAGCTCCTGGTTGGGGAGAATGAATTCTACCTACAATTACTATTAAAGTGTGAAAGTGAAGAACAGGATAGCATTTTCAACCTTGAGTGATGGTCTTTTATAAAAGGAATTAAACTCCTGGCTGAGGAGATTATTTTAACCTTGAACAAGCATAATTTTATAGGACAAGCAGCCTTTAAATATTCATTAAAAGTACGTATTTGTTATCTGTTAGCCAATTATTGAGGGAAAGACAAGGAATGTATCTTTTTACATTTTGTTTTGATGAAGATGAGTGTATTAGTTTGCTAAGGCTGCCATAGTAAAGTAGCACAAACTGAGGAGCTAAAACAAAAATCGATTGTCTCGCAGTGCTGAAGGCTAGAAGCCCAAGATTAAGGCGTCAACAGGACTGGTTTTCGAGTGAAGTACCTGTTTCAGGCCTCTCTCCGCATCTTCTCTGTGTCCTTCCCATCATCTTCCCTGTGTGTGTCTGTGTCCAAATGGCCACTCTCTCTAGGGACCCCAATCATAGCAGACGAGAGCCCACTTCATTTTAATTCATCACCTCTGTAAAGACCCTGTCTCCAAGGAAAGCCACATTCTCAAGGAGGTTAGGACTTCAGAATATGAAGTTTTAGCACATCCAGTATTCCAACTGATGTTCCGTTGCCCCTCTCCCCCTAAAAACCGTCTCAGTCTCCTCTTTCCTGAGAGTGGTTCCCAGTGAGACCCCTGTGATGACCAAGGCCTGGCCTAACTGCCTCAGGAGATGTGCTGCTCTGGACGTCGGTCAACCTCCACGCAGCAGGTGCTTCCCCAACCGCGTCTGTGATAAACCTTAGTGAGAAATTAGCCCCCAGCTTATTCACCCCTGAGCCTCACACTGGATCCCCGGGAATCCCAGAGCAGAACTGCTCACTGGGAAGCGGCTAGGCTCTTGGCTTGTCATGACTTGGAGAGGCTCCTGAGACCACATGACAACTCCATCAAGTACCGTCTCCATTGCTCCTTGGATAAAGGCAAAGACATCTTCACGTCTGGAAGGGAAACTCGTGGGACCTGAAGCCACAGTCAATCACAGAGCTTTTGAGTTCTCTTTGCTTATTTTGCCTGGCAGGGTCCCACCCAGGCACCACGCTACCTTCATCTTCTTTCGGACCATCTGATACCTCTCCCTAGCCAGTCCCGGCCTCCTGCCAGCAACCACAAATCCCACAAGCTCCTGGACGGTGTGGGGATTCAGTCTGACACCAGGTTCTGGAGCCAGCTGTCTCCAAAGACCAAGAAAACGAAGAAGCTCTAGTCAATATGGTGTCTGTTTGCTCCAGCACTGGACTGTTCCCTCTCCTGGAAGTCACATCCACACTAACTGTAGTGCTAGTGCCAAACGCCCTGATTTGGTAACTTGTGCTGTTCCTTCCCCTTTGGACCAGAGCTCTCCTTTCTTTTGCTATTTTCCATTGCGAGGCCCTGGGAGTATTGTCTGCCCTGTGCCCCAGCCATCTGCTCACATCTCTGCAGCTCTCTGCTCAGCCCCCTGTGCTGCATCTGCTCAGCTGTTAAGGAACCTTAGGGCCACTTTGGCCTACCTACCACCTGTTGCTTGTCGCTGGCTATTGTATTATACCTGCACGACCTGCTTTTCTTCCCTCACCTTCAGGTGCATCTAGCACCTGCGCCACCTCAGTCGCAGTATCTGTTTCCATTTCTGGCTCTCTGTCTTCCCTGTGCCCATTGAAATTAAACCTTCTGAGGCTGTGGATGCTGGCATTGAAATTTACATACAATGTCGCAGACATGTAGAAATATAACTTTATTTCCTATAATTGATCTCAAGTGTCCCATGAACTACTATTTCCACTTTGAGGTAGAAAAAGATTTAGCATAATTATTGTAGTTATAAATAGTCTCTACCAAGTTAACTCAGTCTCTTTGGGGGCAAGTAGTCTTTCAAGCTTCTCTTTCTCTTTCCTTGGGCAGCATCTGGGTACAGGACACATTTCAAAGTTGGCTGATCTCCATGTTATCGTCTGGCTCACACAGGCCTCACAGTCTCATCTCCTGAGTCTCTTGGTTACACCGCTAGAACCCCCTGCCCCCTCAAAATGTGTGGGAGCCCATCACTGATGCTGGCTCCTGCCCTTGCCTCATTTGTAATACTCATGGGTCCTCCTTGTCCCAACACAAAGTTCCTTATGGTCTTATCAACTCTCTTTGCCCATCCACCTGCCTTGGTGCAACAGGACAGATTTCTGGATCCCCTTCTTCCCCACCATTTATGGGCCATGGTAACCTGCACAGGACATGAGGGAAGCATCACCACCATCTCTGCCCCGAGGCAGCCACACATGAGAACTGGGACCTCACCCTCTCTGCTTGTTGGGTCCCCTCAACCTCTTGGAATTTCCAAATATCCTCCTCATGCTGAGAGTGAAATAGTCACGCTCTTACTTCTGGATCTGTTGTTCAGGAAGAAGCAGACAGAGCCCCATGATGAGGCCTCCTGAGTTAGAAGTGGCCTTAGCTTTGACCAGGTCTGCAGATAGTGGGTTTTCTGGGAGTCAGCCTGGACTGGGGTCAGAAGCAAGGTTTCTGGCCTGCAGGGGCTCCAGTGCTTGGCTAATTACCAACCCAGAAACTTAGGTACAGGGATTTTTACTTCATAAAATTGGAGTACAGTGTGAATCCTGGGTCTCAGGATGAAAACAGAAGGTCTGTTCCTAGAACTGAGTCCTAAGAATAGGACCAGAAGATTAAAGAGCATGATTTGGGTCTATCAGTAACTCTTCCTAGATTTGGGTCGGCTTTGGCTCAAGCGGTTACTTTGGTTTGTGCACCATGGCAGACACTTAGTCCTATGCTGGGCTTCGTGACCCACAGATGCTTCCTGACCCTTTAAAAAAATGTTGTGGACCAACATTCGCGAGAATAAGACCAACGACTCCAATTAGGTCTTAAGCAGCAAGAGAGGATTTATTGAGCTGGCCAGCTGGCTGCAGCTCCAGCACCCCACCGAAGTGAGGACTGACACTGCAGCCCAGACCAGATGCAGAAGCAAGCTTTTATTCACAAAAACCACAAAAGATGACGCACAAAGTTTGTTGCTCTATTTCTCACAGACTCATAAGTTTCAGCTAGAGTATGACTATTTCCTTATCTCTAGTAAGTCCTACTGAGCTGCAAATGAACTGGGGCAAGTTGACTTTTATATCAGCATCAAAACCAAGCTACATACATCCAACCATAAACTTACATTTCATGTAACAGCTTACCTTCCATACAACACAGTTGAATACACTGTGCTTCTTTTACCTTCTGACTTAACCCCTTTCTCTGCTCTTGATAAGATCTAGATTGTATTTCAGGCATTGTATTCTTTATGTCACCCTTTCTTTTATATATATACTAGAGGCTCAGTGCATGAAATTCATGCACAGAGGAGTGTCCCTCAACCCAGCCTGCACCCTCTCCAATCTGGGACCCCTTGGGGGATGTCCGACTGCAGCTTTAGGCACAATCCAGGACTGCTGGCTTCTAACTGCTTCTGCCTGCCAGCCTGATCACCTCCTAACTGCTCCCCTGCCAACCTGATTGATGTCTAACTGCTCCCCTGCAGGCCTGATCGCCCCAACTGCCCTACCCTGCCAGCCTGATCACCTACAACTGCCCTCTCCTGACAGCCTGATAGCCCCAAAGTGCCCTCCCCTGCTGACCTGATCGCCCATAACTGCTCTCCTCTGACGCGACCCACCTCCTCAGCCAGGACCTGCCTCCTCCATGGGAGGTGTCGGAGATGCCGGGACGGCCTCCACCACACCATGCAGAGCCACAGGACTGGTCTCTTCCACACCATGCAGAACTGTGGGACCCTCAGGCCTCACCATGCAGAGGGGCTGCCAGGCCCCGCCTCTGCTGTGTGTGCAGTCTTCTTGTGGCAGCCATCTCGTGGCGTCGTCACATCATGCAAGGGCGTTGCGCAAGGGTGTGATGCCACTTAGGCTTTTATTATATGGTATTTTTATTGATTTCAGAGAGGAAGGAAGTGGGAGAGAGAGTGTGTGACAGAAACATCAATGATGAGAGAGAATCATTGATCAGCTGCCTCCTGCATGACCCACACTGGGATCCAGCCCACAACCCAAGTATGTACCTTGACAGGGAATCAAACCATGACTTCCTGGTTCATAGATTGACACTCAACCACTGAGCCACTGTGGCTGGGCTATGTCACCCTTTCTTGCTCAGAACCTGCAGGCATTCCCTATTGTCTCAGATCAATCCACACTCGTTAGCCTGCTATTTCACCCTTTTAGCAATTTCTTCCTCCATCTTCCAACTACTGCATTTCCTAGGACTTTCTGCCATTGTGATCAATCTCCATCAGGAAAGTCCTGCCTTTAGCCCTCCTTTTGATAGAAGCAAGTACCAATTTCTGCCTCTGCTTTCAAACATAACAAAGTTACTAGTGCTTATTTTGTAATAGGCACAATGGAGGAAATAAAAATAAATGAATTTTGACCTTGACTTGTAAAAAGTTTCTTTTTATGGGAATTCTTGAAGCCTTCATTCCTATACTTTAAATTCCAAAGACCACATTTTTTAATGTTTTGTCTTGAGCCTAGCCTTCCAAAATCAACTCCTTTCTGTACTTTCTTAGTACAGGTATTGATGACACTTTATGTTTGTGTCAAACTTTATGCTTTCAAAATGTTTTCAAATAATTTTTGACCTTCAACACAGCCTGTAAGATGCTTAAGACAGCTAGTCTACCCCCAATTTCACATGTGAGGAAGTGATGCTCAGGTTTTGAGCTATGTGCTTAAAGTTGCACAACTAATGAGTAAGGACAAAGCCAGGGCTAGAACTCACTCCTCTTGCCTCTGTTCAGTGTCCTTTCTATGTCCAATACATCACAAATCAGGACTGTATTCAGCCAGCCATATGGAACTGAAGACTGGGTATGATGGCTTAACTAAATAGAGGTTTATTTTTCTCTGCATTGAGAAATTTGACAGGTTCCAGGCTCTTTCTATATTTCTGTCTGTCACATGGTTTTCATCTTTGTGTCAGCAAGATGATTTCTATCTTGAAGTACCAGTTCTGCATTCCAGGAAGAAGGGCAAAGGTCAAAATTAAAATGGGGAGGGGGAAACATTTGCAACAGTGTCAACAATAAAAAAATTTAAATTGAGAAAAAATGTTGGGAAAAAATTGAACCCTTCAGTCCGCAGGCCAATGCGCTATCCACTTAGCTCAATTGGTTAGAGGGTCATCCTTCTACAACAAGGTTTTGGATTAGATTCCTGGTCAGGGTACATACAATAAAGGCATAAATAAGTGGAACAACAAATTGATGTTTCTCTCTCTCTCTCTCTCTCTCTCTCTCTCTCTCTCTCTCTCTCAGGGTACATACAATAAAGGCATAAATAAGTGGAACAACAAATTGATGTTTCTCTCTCTCTCTCTCTCTCTCTCTCTCTCTCAGGGTATATACAATAAAGGCATAAATAAGTGGAACAACAAATTGATGTTTCTCTCTCTCTCTCTCTCTCTCTCTCTCTCTCTCTCTCTCTTCCTCTCATCAATAAAGTAGTAATATGCCAGGTGAAATAAGCCAGTCAAGAAAGACAAGTACCATATGATTTCACTTATATATGGAATCGAATGAAGAAAGTAAACTAACAAAGTTTGAGACAGACTCATGGATACAAAGAACAGACTGACAGCTGTCAGAGGAGAGAGGGTTGGGGGCTGGGTGAGAAGGGTGAAGGGATTAAGCTAAGAAAAAAAAAGGAAGACTCATGGACACAAACAACAGCATGATGATTGCCAGAGGGAAGAGGAGTTGGGGAAGGTAAAAGAAGGTAAAGGGAGGATAAATGGTAATGGAAAGAGACTGGACTTGGGATGGTAAACACACAATACAATATACAGATGATGTATTATAGAATTATACTCCTAAAACCTATATAATTTTATTAACTGCTGGAAATCAATTCCAGCATGACAGCAGGGCTAAATCTGGGAATGGCTGAAGGCATTTCCCCAAACCTGAAAATGGATGATTGCTTGGCTGCCAGACAGCTAAAGGACATCTTAAGCTACATGTTATTGCCTCCTACTGGCCAAATACCTGCACAGCCATACGCTAATTCTTCCATTCTGACAATGCTTGTGTATACCCTTTGAAGTGCCTCGCCTTCAGGACAAATCTAATATAATAAAAGAGTAATATGCAAATTGACCATCACCTGACACACCTAAGCCATGCCCACCAGCCAAGCCACGCCTCCCAGCCAATCAGAGTGGCTGTATGCAAATTAACCCAGCCAAGATGGAGGCCAGCAGCTATGGAGCTAGAGCAAACCAGAGGCTTCCCTTGCAACTGCCTGCCTAGGCTGGCTGAGCCTCTGGTCATGATAACAATGTTTCAATTATAGAAGCCACGGAGCTGAAACAAACAGGAGGTTTCGTTACCTGCCTAGGCCTCAGCTTAAAGCAACAGTGTTTCAATTATCTAAACTAATAAACGCATAATATTGAAAGTGACCGTTTCTTTGGGATGCCTAAGCCACACCCAGCCAATCAGAGTGGCTGTATGCAAATTAACCCAGCCAAGATGGAGGTTGGAAGGGTGGCTCTGCACTGGGAGCCTCCACGGCCGGCACAGCTGTGTCAGGTGTGTCAGCTCAGTGAGGGGGCGGTCTGGCCTGGGGCCTCCTCAAGGCATCCAGGAGCACCCGACCCGAGTCCATTGCATGGCTCCACCCCCCAGAGGCCTCCATCAGGCATGCGGGAGAGTGGGGGCCTTTTCAGGGGTATGCAGGATCACCCGTCCAGGGTCCACTGCCTTCATCCGCCCCCCGGGGGCCTCCGCAGGGCGTGCGGGAGCGTCTGCTGCACAGTGCGGAACATCTGAAGCCAGTCCGCTGCCTGGCTCCACCCCGGGTGTGTTTGCTCAGCAGCAGGGCCCCACCGAGGGATCCTGCACCAGCGTCTGCCCCTGGCTTGCCACCCAGCTCTGCGCCAGGTGTGTCCCCTCAGTGGTGGGGGCCCACCAGGCATATGCGATCGTGGGCCCTCCAGTGGAAAACATCCAGGCCTTCACTCACCAGCCCTCCTACCCACCCTGAAGGGGCTATGGGCAGCCTGAAAATGGCCCTCAGCCCCTCACCCAGGCTGGCCAGGCATGCCAGCAGGTGGACATCCCTCCCCTCTCAAGGTGTCACAGACTGCAAGAGGACACAGGCCAGGCTAAGGGACCCCCACCCCCAACCCCCAAGTGCATTTTTGTGCACTGGGTCCCTAGTTGTGTTAATAAAAAGCATAGGGTCCTGAGACAAGGAGACCTTAGACCTTAGGACTTAGAACTTAGATCTTAGTTTTCTTTAAACTAAGCTCCTCTGACCCCCAAATGCCTTTCAAAATTATATTTCATTTCTGGACTCCTATTTAATTTACGTGCAGCCTTCTCCAGGTGAACCCTTCTTAATGCTGGAACAAGAACATTGACAATTAACCAATGTCCCCCCCCCCATAAATTAAATTTAAAAAAACATTAAAAATGTATTTAAGAAAAAAATCAAAATGGTACACATCAGTTATTTTCTTTTTTTTTTTTTAAAGAAAGTAGGTTTTTATTGATCTCAGAGATTGGAAGGGAGAGGGAGAGGGAGATAGAAACATCGATGAGAGAGAAACATCAATTTGCTGCCTTCTGCACAAGCCAGCACCCCAGAAACATGCCCCAACTGGGAATCAAACCAGGAATCTCCTAGTGCACAGAACAACATTCAACCAACTGAGCCACACTGGTCAGGTAGTTACTTCTCATTTAAGGAGGTTTCCTGAAAGTCCCACCCAATGACTCCACTTGCATCTCATTGGCTGAACTGTGTCACCTGGTCAACCCAACTGCAAGGGAATCTGGGAGGCTGTGTGTGTGTGTTAAGTTGGGCACTTTGCCACCCCATCAAAGTCTGAGCTATTATAAGGAATGGATGCTTACAACTGCTTACCACTCTAATCTGCCTCCTTTTATTTTATACTAGGGGCCCAGTGCACAAAAATTTGTGCACTCGGGGTCCCTCAGCCCAGCCTGTACCCGCACAACCTGCCACCTGCCACCCGCACATCTCGTCCCACCCACCCCACACACATCACCTGCCACCCACTGATCAGGCTCCCCACCCCCACACCACCTGCCACCCCACCCATAGGCTCCCCACCCCCACC
>PVJC01019697.1:0-29975 GCA_004026665.1 Murina feae | reverse complement strand
AGGGACAACCCCCCCCCCCGCCTCCCAGTGCACAAATTTTTGTGCACCGGGCCCCTAGTGATATAATGAGAGGCCAGGTGCACAAAACTTTGTGCACTTGGGGAGAGGACCCTCAGCCTGGCCTGTGCCCTCTCGCAGTCTGGGACTCCTCCGGGGATGTCTACCTGCAGGCTTAGGCCCGCTCCTCAGGGGATCAGGCCTAAGCTGGCAGTCAGACATCCCTCTGGCAGCCCGAGAGCCCTCAGGGGATGTCCACTTGCCAGTGAGGAGCAGGCCTAAGCTGCAGTTGGACATCCTTAGTGCTGCTGAGGAGGTGGGAGAGGCTCCTGCCACCACTGCTGTGCTGGCAGCCATCAGCCTGGCTTTCGGCTGAGCAGAGCTCCCCCTGTGGGAGTGCATTGACCACCAGGGGCAGCTCCTGCATTGAGCGTCTGCCCCCTGGTGGTCTGTGTGTGTCATAGTGACCAGTCATTCCCAATCATTCTGCTGTTAGGGTCAATTTCCATATTACCCTTTTATTATATAGGATTGGTATTATATAATAGTAAAACCATTATATGATTAAATAGGTAGTTAAAAGAGATAAATGATATTCCTTGTGGACAATCCCATCTGATGTGAGGAATGATAGTACCTAAATAAAGCTATCAGTTCATAATGTTTTTCTCTATGGCTGTAGTGAGTTAAATTGTTTACTGCTGAAATTTATGCCCTAATCTCGTACCTGTGTATCTAAATGTACTCAGAAATAGGCCCTTTACAGATATAACTAGGTTAAGACTCTCGGGGTGAGATCTTCCTGCATTTAGGCCAAGTCTTACATCCAATGGCTGGTGTGTTTATAAGAGAAAGAAGAGGGAGATTTCACAGACACAGTGGATAAGGCCATGTAAAAACAGAAGCCCAGTTGCCTTAAGTGGCGGGATTCCAGGAGCTACCAGAGGCTGGAGGAGGCTAACATACTTCCCTAGAACCATTAAAGGGATAAGTTATGTCAACACCTTGATTTCAAACTTCTGACCTATGGAAGTATATAGGAAGAATGAATTTCCATTTTTTCAAGCTATCAAATGTGCATTAATATTTTTGTGGCAGACCCAGGACATCAATACAAGTTAAAATGTGATGCATTTGGCCCTAGCTGGTTTGACTCAGTGGATGGGGCATCAGCCTGCAGACTGAAGGGTCCCAGGTTCCATTCTGGTCAGGGGCACATGCCAAAGTTGCAGGCTTGGTCCCCAGTGGGGGGTGTACAGGAGGCAGCCAACTGGTGATTCTCTCTCATCATTGATGTTTCTGTCTCTCTTTCCCTCTCTCTTCCTCTCTGAAATTAATAAAGATATATTAAAAAAAAACGTGATGCATTTGCCCAAGATTTTTTTCCTATTGCCCTTTACACTGATGTAAGAAATAAAACTTTTTTCCTTCTTACTAGCTAATTAAATTAAACAGATGATTGATAACTTATGTTACTCAGTCTGTACCCATAATTTGAATTGTTTTAGCAAACATAATTTTGTAATTTAATTTTACATGAATGTTTGAAAATTTCATGTAGCTTTACAATTATAAATATCAAAATGTTTTTAATAAAGAGATTGATAATTTTGAAACCTAGAGGTTTATTGATATTTTAGAATCAAAAAAATTGGATAATTCTATAATAAATGGGAAAATAAAAATGTGGAAAATAATAAAACTTAAACAATGAAATACTTGAAATACATTTACTTCTATGAATAGTCATACCATAAATTTTTATAATGTTTTCATTTAACATAGCAAAGTAAATATTGAATATAAATAGTTTACATCAATTGATACTTATATAAAAACAAAAAAAGATGAGAAAAAGTACAAGTGATGAAAAGGAAATCTACACCACCACCTCATAGCAAGTGTTGAAAACATTTTGACTTTAGATAAAGCAACATTCACGTCACATTTATTCTGCTGGTTGGGTAGTATTTTGCAGGCTTAACAGGGAGCGAGACCAAGAATTGAAATGCTCTTTGGATCTACGCATTCATTCAGTTGCTGTTCTCAGTAGGAATTTAAAAAACTGGCGGGATTCTATCACAACAAAGATATAAAGCAAGGAAAGTATCAGAAGGACATGAGATTACACAGTGGAGTAAGAAAAGAAAATCTTGAAAGATTGTTACTCACATTCCCAGCGTGGCTGATTGGAAGAGTGGCAAGGTGATTGGCAGGAATGGTAATGTACAGAAAGTGAGAAATGCTTTCAGAACATTTCTAAATGACTCTCCCTGACAGAACCTACCACGCATGAGCACAGTACTGTACACTGCAAATGTCTTCTCACCTGGCCGCTATGCTAGCATTCCCAAAAGGGGTCAGTAATGCCAGTTCTCATCGGAGTTGATGATACAAGTATCAGGATGATGTGATTTGTGAAATATTCACCGACAGCATTCCTGTCTTAGGGGGTGCAGAGTCTTGTAGACTGAGACGGGGTTCGGTGCTTTCATCTTAAAGGCCTCTAAAAGATGAAGACTGGAAGACTTGAAAGTACATATTAGATGACAGGATTCTTTCTTCCTTGCCTCCCACATCATATTTTTCCCTGTCAGGATGAAATCCCTCATACCGTGGACCGAGAAGGGTAGGTGCGGAGAGAATTGGAAGTTCACGGTATCAGGATGGGGGCAGGGCTGCACAGTTTTGTGGCGAGGCAAGAGAACAGAGTTTTCAGAATACTGTGAAAACATGAGAGCCAGACATACCTATTCTCCAGTTTTGTCTGGATCCTACTCTAAAAACAATGATCTTTGGAAATTAAAAATAATAAGGTTCACTACATCTGTGCAACTCAATTTGTCAAGTGGTTCTTTATTACATGTATACAAGTAATAACGGTGCAAGGACTATGTTATATAGATATGTCATTTACCCCTACCACAATAGCATATATTTTTAAGGCCTCACAGATGAGAGAGAGACTCAAGGACATGAAGGTCAGTACATGGTTACTTGGTGCTCTTTCTAATATTCCATGGTCCCGAGTGTCTCCATAAGTCACTTCTGACTGAATCACTGCCTTCCTTGTCAGATATCTTGTTATTAGACTCCTGGGTTACTATTGTCATCCTGGTGGTTATTATTTCTTTCTTTAAACAGATTGTGAGCATTTTAAAGGAAGTATTTATTACTAGAGGCCCGGTGCCCAAAATTCGTGCACTTGGGGAAAGTCCCTCAGCCTGGCCTGTGCCCTCTTGCAGTCCAGGAGCCCTAGGGGGATGTCCGACTGACGACTTAGTGAGCCTAAGCTATCAGTCAGACATTCTTAGCATTACCACAGAGGTGGGAGACACTCTCACCACTGCTGCTGTGCTTGCCAGCTGTGAACCCAGCTTCTGGCTGAGCAGTGCTCCCCTTGTGGGAGTGCACTGACCACCAGGGGGTAGTTCCTGTGTTGAGTGTCTACCCCCTTGTGGTCAGCATGTATCATTGTAACTAATCATTCCACCATTTGGTCATTTGCATATTAGCCTTTTATTATGTAGGATATGCTGCAGATGGGGCCCCCTAGAACCATAAGAAATGCAAAAAATTTACTGTTAACTCATTCTCGAATTGCCCCCACTTAAAATCAAATTGCTGCCCCCTGTGGGGTGTGTGCTGCACCTTGGGAACCACTGGGCTTGACACTTTTCCTCTCTGAGCTTCACTTCTGAATACATATTTTGAATATATACGCATATACCATGGCAATTGTAATCTCTTTTCCGCCTACCTCACTGGATTGTCATGAGGAGGTTCTGAGCTAATGAACCTAGAAATGTTTCATCAAGTAAGTGATGTCTACATGGGAAGGGATTGTTATTTTAAGCTCATTGGTACCCTCGCAGGTAGCAAGTGCTGATTAGGGGAGGGGGCATGATTGTTTCCTGGGACTGTAGCTCTGGAAGCTTTGCAGAGGGTTCTGCAGGCCTTGGAGGGGCCGGCTCTGGCCAGCAGCCCTGTAGCAGTGGTTGTCCCTGGAGGTGCTGGCAGGGGGCAGGGTGTTAGGAGGGTGCTGGGGGGGCAGCGAGGCCAAAAGGGGAGTAACTGTCAAACATTCCTGCTTGGTGCCATTCTTTAAATTGTACATGGCTGTTTCACAGCTGTACCAGCTCAGGGTGGGGCTCCAGTCTCCTGGAATGGGTTGGGGGCTGGGCCAGGACAGAGCCAGGTGGGTTAGGAGGGCATGTTTATCCACACCCTCAGCAAGGTTCAGCGCACTTCTGCAGAGAGGGCACTGCTGCTGTAGGGGAGAAGGGTCTGACTCTGGGGGGCTGCTCAGGTCTGCCTCCACCTGGGCCCTGAGTTGTAGGGAGGAGAGGCGTGCCTGGCCCCAGTGGAGGGGGTCAGGCAGCAGCAGCCACAGGCCCTGGGTGCCTCAGGGGCGCTGATGTGTGGTCACTGTGTGCTATTGTTGTGGGTGCCCCTTGGTGGGGTGGCAGGGGAAGAGATCAGGAGTCAGAGGTGTGGGCTACAGTTACCAAGGAGGCTGAGTCTCCTCCCCATCCAGTCAGCCTCCCTATCCTCCCGGGGGTGCAGGGGCTGGGGTAGGGAGTCTGTGCAGGGGGATTGGAAAAGCCCCCCATGGCCGCTTCCACTTCCTTCTTTGCACTCCAGATTTCTGTCAGGCATTCTCCTCAGATCCCTGGGAACTTGGCTCTGGCCGCCTGTCCCCTGTTGCACATGCAGCCTCCTGCTGGTCTGTCAATATGCCAATTGGTCGTTACTGGGACACTGTAACGGTCAAGTAGCACTTAACCTCTTTATGTGTATAGATCCTAAAGGCCCAGTACACGACATTCATGCACTTGGACAGAGTCCATCAGACTGGCCTGCACCCTTTTGCAGTCTGGAAGCCCTCAGGGTAGGTCCCTATGGGGAGTGGGCCTAAGCCACCAGTCAGACATCCTTAGCACTGCAGTGGAGGTGGGCCGCTGCACTCACCAGCCTGATTTGTGGCTGTGCATCGCTTCCCCTGTGGAAGTGCACTGATCACCAGGGGGCAACTTCTGCGGTGAGTGCCTGCCCCCTGCTGGTCAGTGCGCATCATAGCAACTAGTCGTTGTGTTGTTTGGGTGATTTGCATGTTACCCTTTTATTATATAGGATAGGATATGAACTATTGAGCATCTCAGCAGAAATGTTTACCTATCCCACTCAATGTTAAAGAAGGACATGATTTTCTATCAATACCTAGCACTATTCTTCACATGTACTAAATGCTCAGTCAACATTTAATGAAATATTCAAGGAGTACTAATGGGCCTCCTTAGGCATACGTGTGAATTCAACAACATTTTTCTTTGTCTTCAGTGGCTTTTCAGTTATTTTCTCTTGAAGAACATTTTTCTCTTCCTTCTTGCTCTCAGGGTCTACTTGGTCATTCTGTGTATTTAAGAATGCTTTCAACAAAAAGATAAATTAAAAACAAAACAAAAACTGAGGATAAATAAATAAAAATAATGCATCCAAGATGCTCTGTTAGAGCTTCTCATTTACTCCCGTTCACACTGATTTCTTTTTGTTTCACAGAAAAATATATTTTATCTGGAATTTATCAAAGTATTAAGTTCTCTGGAATAGATAAACTTAGAAAATAGAAAGTAATGCTGAGTTAATTATTTAATGGCTTTAGGGGCATCTTATATGTGAAAGAGAACCTATTTTGAACCAAAGAAAGAAATTGTTTTCCTTATTTAAGCTAGCTTTAGAAAAAGATATATTTTGTAAGGGAAAAAAGATTACAAAAAGGGAAAAGTGTTATTCAACTGAATGATTTTGAGGTAGAATCCCTTCAAACAAAAAGGTTGAGGTACTGGATTGTAAGACAGAAATGAATTAGTGACAGAAATGAGTTTTAATTTTAAGACAGAGTGACCATAGAATGTTGGTACTAGATAAAATATGTTTGTAAAAATTAATTTACTTTGAATTTAACACATTCAGATTAAGTTTTAAACTGCATGAAGATTACTTCATATCTAACAGGTGGATGCATATGACCAGCAGAGAGACACTGAGGGTCCCCAAACACATGATTCTGTCAGAACCTCTCATATGTGATATACATATAATAAAATGTGTCAGCAGTGGGAAATAAAAATGGAAAATATAATTTCCCATGCTTAACGGATTTCACTTTTTCAAGAAAGAATAAAGAATTAAATGAGTGAAATCATGCTTATGGGAATTTATTAGGAACAATTGAAAATTAAAAGTTAAAAAAGTCTATTTCTATCAAATTGTTTCTGAATCTATTCCATTTCTGACAGAAGAGGGCTTTAATTATTATATTGTGTCACTCATAGAGACCCGAGTATATTCCAGGATGATTGATTGCCGCTGGATTTGAAAGCAAGTCTCATTTTCCCATTTCAGACTCTCTGCTAAATCTAGGAAATAAACACAATAGTTGTAACAGAGCATTCATCAACCCAGACTGACTTAGAGCTTGATGAGGGATCAAGGGATTTATTCATCTTTTGTCTTACTCAATAAAAGTTTCTTGAATATGTCCTTTGTATAAAATTTACCTACAGTGATTGCTCTGAATATTTTAAAGGTTCAGTAGACATTGCTTTAATAGCCAAATATAGAAACAAAGAATTAATAAGTGAAATGATGGAGTTGCAGGGGCTATATTAGTTAACTGAGGGTAAGGAAACGGGAAGATCTCATGTAGGTCAGACTTTCAAAAAACTATGACAAGGGAAGTAAAGGCAAAAATAAATGAATTAGACTACATTAAAGTAAAAAAAAAAAAAAGTCTGCACAATAAAAGACACTGTCATCAAAACAAAAATGCAACCCACCAAATGGGAGAAGATATTTGCAAACAGCTCTGCCAATGATTTAATATCCAAAACTCATAAAGAACTGATACAGCTCAACACCAAAAAATCCACCTAAAAATGGACAGAGGACCTCAAAAGGCATGTTGCCTAAGAAGACATAAACTTGGCCAATAGATACAGGAAAAGATGCTCCGCTTCACTGGCTATTAGGGAAATGCCAATCAAAATTACAACAAGATACCACCTCCCATATGATAGGATGGCTATGATCAGTAAGATAGCTAGTACGTGCTGGAGAGATTATGTAGGTAAAGAAACCCTCGTTCAGTGCTGGTGGGAATATAAACTGGCACAGACACTGTAGAAAACAGTATGCAGGGTCCTCAAAAGGATAAAAATAGTGACCATATGATCCAACAACCCATCTCCCGGGTTTCTACACAAAAGATTTGAAAATATTTATTTGAAAGACATATACACTCCTATGTTCATTGTAGCATTTTTTCACTGTGGCCAAGACATGGATACAATCAAAGTGTCCTTAACTAGATGACTGGTAAAGAAGATGTGGTACATATACACAATGGAATACTCCTCAGCAAGGAGAAAAGATGAAATACCGCCATCTACCACAGAAAAAGTTAAGAACCATATGATTTCACTCATGTGTATGATATAAAACTGAAAACAGCAAAGGAACAAATAAGAAAACCAAACAAACAAAAAGTCAAAATCACAGACAATGGTATGGTGATTACCAGATGGAAGAGTCTGTAGGAGTAATAAAGGAAGTCAAATGTACAGTGATGGAAGATCATTTGACTTTGGTTAGCGGGCACATTAAAACAAAACAAAACAAACAAATAAAAAAACACCTAAATCATGAATGAAAGTCATCAAGTAAGAAGGGATCAATATTTCTTCACTTATTTGTATATCCACTGGTTGATTACTGCATGTGTCCTGACCAGGAATCAGATTCATAACCTTGACACTCACATCAGGACGATGCTCTAACCAACTAAGCTACCTGACCAGGGCTTCAATATTTCTGTATTAGAATTTCCAGGGAAAGAAGCAGAGAATGGCAAAGAATAAATATTTGAAGAAACAATAAAAATAAGAAAAGGAAAGAACATTTATGACAACACTAAGATAATTTAAGTTCTCACCCAATAGGTTTCTTAATAGTGTATTCCACATATTAAACATTGAGCCATTTTTTTCCTGGTAGTAAATTAGTACAATTTTAAAATGCACATAACCTGATCATTTCCTAGTATTTCTTACTATGTCAGAAGTATTTTTAAAAAAGGGGTACTATAGCTTTGTCATGTTCCTTATTGGAAAGTTCAAGTACGAGGGGTGGGGGGAATGGGTAATGACATATTTTTGAAATCCTAATGCCTAAGAGATAGTTAAACACACATGTTTTATTGATAATGATGAAAACTTCATACTTTAAGCTTTCTTATCCTTGAGGTCATTTCCCAAAAGCATTACTGCTTAACTCATTTAAAAATTTGACTGAAAGCTAAAGAGTAAGTCACACCAAAGAGTCCTTCACCAAACATCTTCACTGAGCAAGATTGCTGATTGGCCTTTTATAATTCTAATTTCTATAATTCTGTGAATACACTATGATTTATCAAAACCCTGGAAGTTAATGCAGTGATCAATCAATACAAATGAACTGTAATGAAAATGGAGCACTTCCTTGATTGTGTATTCAACAGGAAGACTTTCGGAGGTGACTGCGCAAAGGACATGCGCAGTTACTCACTGTCGCTAACATCTCCCTTCCTCATGGCAAAGGTTTTAGCTTCAGGACGTTATTGCCCTGCCCCCACACAGGGCATTTTTAATTGGCTCTCTGGAGGATGCCCAGAAATACTGAGCACTTTTTTTTGTTTTTAATATGTTTTTATTGATTTCAGAGAGGAAGGGAGGGGTGCAAACATCCATGATGAGACAAAATCATTGATTGGCTACCTCTTGCCGCCCCCTACTGGGGACTGAGCCAGCAACTGGGGCACATGTCCTGACCAGGAATTGAACAGTGACCTCCTAGTTCATGGGTCAACCCTCAACCACTGAGCCACACCAGCCAGGCAATACTGAACACTTTAAAGAGGTTATTCAAGGGCTTTATAAAGAGGGGTATCTGAAGTGAACAGTTTGTAATTTTGAGGTCCAAAGCGTTTGCATTTGAAAACATTCACTCCTCATTTGCAAAGCAGGGCCTAGGATGGGGCCGGGAAGACAATTTTGTTCCATCTACATGTGTCCACAACAAATGTTGTCTTGATCTAAATATTTGGAGATTCTAGTGGATGACTCTAATGTATAATGCATATCTTACAAGCCTGCTCTGGTTTGCTTAGACACTTACGCGTAAATTAAAACAAACAAGAACAAGCAAAACTAAACAAATGGCCTGAGAGTTTGTGTAGCGAAACTTTGGTGAATAGTTTCCCCTCAAAACTTAGGTTCGAAGTCAGCCAACAACAGATTAATAATGCTTCAGTGTACTTGCTAAAAGTGTTTCACATGTTTAGTGAGGCAGATGTTTAAAAGTACTTTCTGATTTGCTAGAATATCTTCTTGCTCTTTATATTCCAAACCAGGAGAACAAGTCCTAGAGAATGGGCTGGAGATTTGGATGAGCTAATATATACTATATAATAAAAGCAGGGATTACTAAACAGTAATGATTAAATATATAAATATAAGTAAAATGCTAATGTGTGTGTGTGTGTGTATATATATATATATATATATATATATATATATATATATATATATATGGGGAACAATAGATTTAGAGTTGTTAATATGGAAAATAATACAATAATAAAAAATAACATAAGAATAAACTGAGTGTTTTGATACTCACCACTGTAAGCCTACTTTTGTCCCACTCTGTTTATATGTCATAGAAAATTTCTTTGATATTATGCATTACTACATACAAGTCTATTTACTATACATTGTAACTATAGAGAAGAACATATTCTATAATAATTTCTTACTGCTATCACATCTTAATGAATCGTCAATACACAATAAATTGTCAAAAGGCATAGCAAACTATTACAGGGGTGGGCTCTGGGCAAATGGTTTATAATTCATCACAACCATCTACTAACTGTATTTCTGTGGTTAAGTTATTTGAACTATATGACATTCAGCTTCCTTATTTATCACAGAGAAACAATGATAGTTTCTACCTTCCTCTATTTTTATGCAAATTTACTTACAGGTAGAATATGTAAAAATATCTTACCACAATGACTAACGTAGAGAATGTGCACAAATATTGATAGCGTTATTATCATTGTATTAGTAATTAATTTACCTCCGAACATTGCATTTTCCCCCCTCATGCTGGTGGCAAGAGTATGAAGGTATCAGAAAGTGATTATGAAATTAAGGCCTCCATTTAAGAGTATAGCAGTCCTCTCTTATCCATGGGAATATGTATGCAGACACCCAGTGGATGCCTGAAGGCATACATAGTAGAGAACCATATGTGTACTGTTTTTGTTGTTGTTGTTGTTTTAAAAATATGTTTTTATTTATTTCAGGGAGGAAGGGAGAGGGAGAGAGAGATAGAAACATCAATGATGAGAGAGAAACATGGATCAGCTGCCTCCTGCACACCCCACACTGGGGACCAAGTCCACAACCTGGGCCTGTGCCCTGACCAGGAATCGAACAGTGGTGACCTCCCGGTTCATAGGTCGGGGCTCAACCACTGAGCCCCACCGCTGGGCATACATACTATTTCCTAAACATACCGTTTTCCTATACATGCGCACCTGTAATGAAGTTTAATCTATAAATTAGACACAGAAAGAGATTAACAACAGCGACTAAGAAAGTAGAACCAGGAGAAAGCACTATGTAATAAAAGTCCTGTGAATGGGGTCTCTCTCCACGCGTCTTGTTGGACTGTACTCACCCTTCCTCTGGTGCGATGACAGGGAGCCTGATCGAGTGCAGAACGCTCACCGTGGCAGCTGCAGGCGGCCCTCTGCGGCCTCCCCGGGGGCATCTGAGGGGCCGCAACCGGACCCAGCGCTTCGGGGTAGAGTTAGGGAGCAAGGCTGCCTCGCAGGTGCATCTGACTGAGGGCGGGGAGGGCCTGCACCTGGGTGCCGAGTGCAGGTGCATCAGGGACTGGGGTGGGAGGGCCTGCTCCTGGGGTGCTGAATGCAGGTGCATCAGGGACTGGGGTGGGAGGGCCTGCTCCTGGGGTGCTGAGTGCAGGTGCATCAGGGACTGGGGTGGGAGGGCCTGCTCCTGGGGTGCTGAATGCAGGTGCATCAGGGACTGGGGTGGGAGGGCCTGCTCCTGGGGTGCTGAGTGCAGACACACCACGCAGGAGGGGCCATGAGGTCAACTCACGAGATTCCATCACAAGCTTCCATCACGGCCTCTGAAAGATGCGCAGTTTACAACCTGGGACTTGCTTATTTCCAGAGGCATTTTACTTCCCTACCGTTTGGGACTGCGGTCGACCACAGGCGATGGCAACTGCAGGTAAGAGGAGGAGAGGTGGGTAACACAGCCAGGTGGGGTACAGCCCTGGGGTCCTGGAAGAAGGTGTCCGCTCAGCCCAGCTGAAGGGGGACCAGGACAAGCTGGGGGTGGGGTGGGGGGCGCCTCAACCCAGGGCGCAGGTGAGGGGGCTATCATAGGGGAAGTCCACTATGTTGGTGCCGCTATTATCACTGAATTATTATTTAATTTACCTCTCAGCTTTGTGTTTTAAGCAACAAAAAGCCTATTGCCTTATTCGTTCATGGGATATTATACATTTTAAATTAAGAAAAACCCATTGTTTTCATCTATATGGCATTATACAAAGTTATATCGACTTCCCCACTATTGCATTAAAATAGACATAAATAGTTTAAAACTATTCAAAGGAAAGGAATGCATTAATCACAGATAAGTGTTTTACTTTGGGGGAAAACAACAACCACAAAGTATTTGTTTAATTAGTTTTCTTAGTTTTTTAAAAATGTTGATAAGACAAATATATCCTGCAAACAGTTTGAAAGACTGTTCCATAGATAAAAAAACACTTTAGTCTTACTTAGAGGAATACATATTAGTAAATTATTTTAAGATAAGATGGTTATATAACTTTTTGCTTTTTCCCACATCATACTCTCTGTATTCTAAATAGATGTCCCTTCGAATGTTACAGGTTTCCTTTTTGCTACGTAGCTAATTGGACATTGGCAAGGCCAGTATTTTGCGTGAATATCATGTAGGCCTCTACTCTAGTTGTTTTGCTCTCCAATTTAGGCAGATAACCCTAAAATGAGGGTGTTTTGACTTTTGTTGAATCCCTCAATGAATAGGAATCAGTTGCAAAGTGAGTTTAATAAACTCAATTTCCAAACCCACCATTGGTGTTTATGAATGTGCTGCATTTCATTAGTACTCTAAAAGTCAGGGTTGGTGTAAACGGTTATTTTATAAATTCTCCAAATAAGTTCCAGTTAAAAAGGGATATAACATTTTAAACTTCTTTCAAAGGTTTACTTTTAATAATTTTCCAACAGAATTGTATGAATTAGTCACAGGCTTGCATTTAAAAGTAGGCCAGATAATGAAAGTGTATTATAAAAAATGGTGCCCCTATTAAATGTAATTATTTACATGTTTGTTCAACATTTATGTGGGAAGAGACCAAGCAGTGCAGAAAGCAAGGGCGGAGTAGGACCCCTGGGGTCAGTCCTCTCTCAATACGTGGATATGTTCTCTCTAGAAATAACTAGTTTGCCCTGAACTTGCATATTCCAGTCAACGAGATAAAACTTTGCTGGACACATTATGCAATAGTTTCTTCATGGTGCCTCAGGTGGCTAAGCCAAGTGTGTGTCTCATCTGTGTTCACAGTGCAGAGGAATTTGAACAGTAGAGCCTAAGAAAAAAGCTTGTAACCTTGTCTGGCATGTAGAAAGTAGACTGCACTGCATTCTGGTAAATTAAACTTTCAGTAATATTTAGAATCGCAGAGAAAGAGTTCCATGTGTAGATGGAACTAGAAATAGTTTCAGCGGATTCCTGGTCCGCTGTAGTCCTCTGCCTGGGTCTTATCACACAGAAGCAATAAACCTGTTCCATGTACAGGTGATACTAGTTTAAGGCCCTAAATTGAAAGTGAGGATAAAAACCCTGAAAGTAATGCAACCCAATGATCACAATGGGAAAATGTTTTTTTCTCATCTGAAACAGAAATGTTGAGCACATTTACATGGCTGTTTATGAGTACAGAAATGGAATAAGAACCCAAGTTTGAATCCACAGCCCATGCTCTGAAAAGGCACATCCTGCTGATTTCAAAGGGAGTTAAGGGATAGCTGATAATGTCATCTAAATCTTACCAGGAAGAAAGGCTTCAGGTGAACTGTTCTAGGGAAGTGCCATTTCTCAAAATATTGAACAGGTTCATAGCTGAAAGCCTACACAGCAACCTATCAGAGTTAGTTAACTAAACATGCACATTCCCACACGCTCAGCTTATGTTGAAAAATTCACCGGAGATTTATCTTGCTTGACTTGGATATTCTTTTTTCACATAGTTGCAAAATTTGCTGAAACCTATTTTAAAAGTATTTAGACTTAAAGTATTTCAACTGTGATCTATTGCCTAGAATGACCCCTTCAATTAGGACATAACTAGAGGCCCAATGCATAAAATTCGTGCCAGGGGCTCGGCCCTTGTAGCCTAGGCCGGCCCTTGCAGCCCAGGCTTGTCCAGAAGGTGGTCTGGATGGTTGTTCTGCTGTTTGGTCTAATTAGCATATTAGCTATTTATTATACAGGATGTAGATCCTAACTTATTTACTGAGGGAACTCCTGGCTACAGGGTTCTCACCTGATTATAATGTGTTACTTAGAATATTTATTAAATTCTTATGTGCTACATGGGGAGTATATGTTAGTGAATAAAACTCTTTGGGCCTCCATAGAGAGTTTATATAGGAGAGAGCAGGCAGTACAATATGAGCCACCCATAAATATAAATTATAATTGTAAAAAATAATATGAAGAAAATAAAAAAATATATCCATTTAGAATAACAAAGAAGTGGAACCAATTCATAAAGGAGATCAGGTGATAGACATCTGAGAAAGAGGACCCTTAGGCCACATAGAAAGATGAAAAGCCATCTGCATCGGTAACCATGAACCATTTGAGATCAGAAGAAAAATAAAATGGGAGGAGACTATTTGGAATAGGAGAAATGAAGTTTGTTTTTATCACCTAAATTCTCTTGTTCAATCTTTAAAAATAAAAAGCAGTGATAAGGGTAGGTATGTGAAGAAAGTAGTCAACCAACATCTCAAATGGAAAAATTGAGGATGAAGTGAATGAAATAATCATTTTAAATAACAATTGAAGGCAGCAGGCTACATATTTACCTGTCTTTGATGAGAGGGGACCCTGAATAACCTGCTTAACTCCCCCATTGGTCCTCCTCCCCATTTCCGTCTATTACTTGGCCAGCCCCTAGGTGGCAGCAGTAAATAGTTGTTTAAGTCCACCCTGGAGCTGGCCTCACTTCTTTTCTGTTTGTTTCATAATAACTTCCGGATTTACATATTAATACTGAAGACCAGTTAGCACTTTTGTTTAAGTTAAATCACGAGTAAGGCTTTTTTCTCTCTGTGTGTGTATGTGTGCTTGTGTGTGTGTTTGGAGATTTCTAGGGAGAGACCTGAACTAAACCATTCCTCGTAGATTCATTCCTCCCTGTGCTCTGAGGATCTATTGTTCTTGAGTTAAGCTAATTCATTGTAGGGCATAGTCTCAGCCACACTAATGCTGCCTCCCCCCCACCCCCCCCTTCACCAAGTAACTCTGCTGTGATGAGTCATCATTGGAGAATGGAAGGCTATGAAATTTCTTACTCTAAAATACCTTTATTCACAGTAAGGAGGGAGAGTTTTATCACTTTCCAGTTCTACTCAAGGAGAAATCTTGGAGGTTTCCCATCTTATAACCACTAACCTGTAGGTGTCAAACACACAGCAAACAAATACATATATAAATAACAAATAAACATCGCACTCCCTACTACATTCTTCACCTTCTACAAATTCAAGTATTTTTTCCACCCTGCTCCTCTCTCTGGATTCTGTGTTTGTGGCACAAATGTTCATTTGGCATCCTCTACTCTTTTTTTTTTTAACAACTCTGTAGTTATGCAATTTTTATTATAATCTACTTAAGTCTCCCTTCTTTTATTTTACAAAGTTTAATTTGCAAGACATATAAACCAAAAAAGGAACACCAGCTTTTTTATTTTTCTCTATGCTTCTTCCAAAAAAAAACTAGCTGTCATTAATGCAATAGGATGTATCAGCTTGACTAGAAAAAGACCAGCTGATAATAAGAGTGGAAGAGGTGGTTATAAATTTTACTATTTAGCGTTATTATATTGGTACATAATATGTACTTTATTATACACTCATTACACCATCTTTTATTATGAGGCTGCATGGGACAAGCAATTTATGGACCTAAGACCCAGTGTTAGAAACCTAATACTGCTTTTGAGTTTTAGTCTATTGAACCAACACCATTTGGCTACCAGGAACATCAAGGCGAGATGTATGGCCTATGTGTGCTACAAAAGGAGAACCTGGAGGGGTGTTTGGCGCTATCACTCTGAGGCTCACTTAAAACGCGGAAATACTTTATACTGCTTTGTTCCAGCTTCTAGCTCCAAAATCCAGAGGAAGTAAAAAAAATCCCTCTCAACGTCCACATATATTTAGCTATATGATATTAATGAATATCTATGATTCATTCTGTAAATTTACCATGATCTAACAATTATTTCTTCTGCTTTTGGACTTTCTACCTTTCCCCAACATTTTGTTGTATCCTATGTATACAACAAATTCCTTGTTCAAAGGATATTAATAGCAATAATTTGTAGATATTGAAATGTATTATGAAAATATTTTGCAAAATCTTTTTATGTCCATTTACAGGTCTTTTGACCAAATATAAGCTTACTTGTTTTGCTATAATTATGCTTGTCAAGGGTATAATGATTTTTAATTCTTTCTTACATGGTAGAGGTAAAAGGTACATGTTTTTAGAGTATTGCATTTTCTTTTTAATTAGCCCAGCTGAAACTTTTTCCATATTCAATTGCACTCTACATTAACCTTTGGAAAAAATCAAGACCATATGTAAAATATAAACTTTTAAATCCACTACATAGATTTCACTTCAGATAAAGGCAAAACAAATACACATTTTTATGTGTCTAATTTTAGATATTGGCATAACATTTTTGTGGTTTATCTCTTCCCATAATGTAAAAAGGAAACAAAATGTATTACTCTCAAGGTATTCATGCAGAAATAGTTAAAGGAATCTTACATTTCTTAGGGTAGTTTCTGTTTTGGGAATGCTAAAGCTGTGCTTACCATGTACAATGAATTTCTCAGTTTTTAAAGTGGGTTCCATTTAGATCTGTTGAAAATTTTTAGAATAGTCACTGATGCAGTTGAATGAAATAAAGGTTGGTAACAGTGAACAGTGGGGATTTGATTAAAATTTGGTTAGCAGATCTCCCTATTTTTATGGGTTTCCATTAGAAAAGATAAGAGAGCAGGCTTTCAGGAACAGAGAAATATGTTTGAGTTACAATGGGTATTTATTACTGAGAATAGAGCTAGGAGGAATGGTGATACCATGAGACGGGGAAGAGAGAGCAGGCACGCTTATTCTATCTTTGGTAGGCCAATACCCAGCTGGAATAATGTGTTTTTTTCTACTGCAGCCACAGTCACTGTGTGGGTTGAAGTCAAGCCTTTCTTTTGTCTCTTTCTGATAATTGCTCTATTTCATTTGGATCATATCCTACGTGATGTATGGGGGAAGCCTTGATTAATGAGCATGCCAAAGAAATTCCAAGGACTATCTGAGGCTACAGAGAGTAGGAGAGGCAAAAGCCCAGGTTGTGAGTCAGCAAAGGGTCAGAAACTCTACTGGGAGAAAAAAAGAGTTGACACAGTGACAAGCAGCGCTTCCATCTTTATTATTAAAATCGCCTCTATGTAAACAATATAAAGAAATGTGTGTTATTTGTCCACCTTCACCAGGAAAACGTAAAGCTGCCAGATTCAAAGTTGTAAATGTAAAGAGGGTAGCCACATAACTTAGAAACAAATAGCTCACACAGTTGAATAAAATAATAATTTTAATCACCACTTTCATTTCCATTTATAACATTATTTTAGATATTAATATTTAAATTAATTTTATTATAGTGATGTATCATTATTTCTGAATTACACAACCTTCTTTTAATATTTATTATGCAGTATTTTACATTTATATTATATCCATGTTCCATGGACATATCCATGGGGGGTTCCTCAGCCCAGCCTGTCCCCTCTCACATATTGGGAGCCTGCAGGGGGTGTCCTACTGATGGCTTAGGCCCACTCCCTGCTCCCCATGGGAAGCAGACCTAAGCTGTAGTCTGGCCTTCCTTTGTGGGAGGTGACTGGGCTAATCAGGGGAAGCCACCATCACCCTGCTGCTGCAGCCACTGCCAGTCACAGCAGCCACCAAGGTGTTTTCATCAACATGGATTCCAGTCCCTTCTCCATGAAAAAATGACAACTTTCTTTAGGTATTTTCAAGATGTGTCTTTCATAGGATATGACATTTCTTTCTTTCTTTTCTTTTTTTTATCCTCGCCTGAGGATATGTTTCCATTGATTTTTAGAGAATGTGGAAGAGAAGGGAAAAACAGAGAGAAACATCAAAGTGAGAGGAACACTTTGATTGCCCTAACATGAGCCCTGGCTAGGGAGAAGCCTGCAACCTAGATACATGCCCTTGGTCAGAATTGAACCCAGACCCTGCAGTCAGCAGGCTGAGGCATTATGCACTGAGCCAAACTGGCTAGGGTAGGATATGGCATTTCTTAGCCCTCCAGCAGTGGACCTTCATTTTTTTCCTCCAGGAGTGTGGTGGAAAAACCCTAGATCACCTTTAAGGATTCTTATTACCCAAGTTACTAAGAATATTACCAGTGGCATACAGAGAGCTTAGCCAATGAGTGGTCAGAAAAGGTATTTCTTCTATAGTTCACTCAGATCACCAGCTCCACCCCTGCCCTTTTAATCACAGCTCCACCCCTACCCAGGCCTGTAACCTCTGGCCCAGGATGCAGGCCTGGGCAGAAGACCCCCCAAGCTTCACAGAGCCCAGGCCTCTGATCCTGCCCCTTGCCAACACCGGCTCTGCCCTAGCCCCACTGGCATCCTCTGACCAAGGCTGCAGGCTCGGCAGAGGACTCCCAGACCCCTGCATTGCTGGCTCTACCCCTGCCCCTCTGATCACCAGTTCTGCCCTGCCCAGGTCCTGAGATCGCCGGCTCCCACCCCTGCCCCACTGCAGCCTCTGGCCAAGGCTGCAGCCTGGGCAGAGGACCTCCAGACCCCTGCTTTGCCGGCTCCACTGGTCCTCAGATCCCTGCAATCACAGGCTCCTCCCCTGCCCCTCTGATTGCTGTCTCTGCAGAACCCAGGCCCCTGTAATCTCCAGCCTTACCCCTGCCCAAGCCTTAGGTCTCTGGCCCAGGCCTTATGCCTGAGTAGGGCACCCTCATACCCCTCTGATCACCAGCTCTGCCCCTGCCCCCTCCAATCACCGCAACCAAGGTACATGCCCTTGACCAGAATCAAACCTGGGACCCTTCAGTCCGCAGGCTGATGCTCTATCCATTGAGCCAAACCGGTCAGGGCTGTTCTTATACTTTCCATAAAATTATAAATCAGAATCCCTCTTTACACATGATGAACAATATCTTTATGTAAAGGTAGAATTATTGAGTATTTAAAAGGGGTTTAATAGACTCAAAGGACTTTTAATTGCTGCCCATCATCTTATTAGAGATTTTAATCTTTGAACTTCACGTTTAACTTTTAGAAAACAAATTATTTTTGAATAGGTCTTTCAATTTCAAAGACTTTAAGAAAATAGAAGGCCAGTAAAGACCTACCAGTGGATCAAAAGAGTTGATCATGATTAAAATATCATTTTAAGTTACCTGTAGGAGAGATTAAACCATACTTATGATTATAGCTTTAGAACCTTTCAAAGAATAAAAGACAACTGTCTTTTTAAAAAAGTTAATATACTATTTTACTAAGAAATGAAATCATTTCATATAGATGAAGTAATTAGTCTTCTTAAATGTTTATGAACTATAGAAGTAAATAATCAACAGAAGAGTATAATTACAGTTACACTAAGAATCGTAATAAAACTGAAATTAAAAATTAAAATAAAGTGTAAGTTATGTAAATTTCTTTTTCCTCTTTCTTAATAGTAATACCTGTTGTCTATGTTTTAATCTATTGACTATTGCATAATTTATCCTTTTAAGACTGTGATGTGTTGTGGAATCCAGAGGAATCATAAAACAATAATACATGCCCCAGGTAGTTTTAAAGTTCTAAAGAGCAGCAGGTGCTTCTCCTTGGCTTCTCAGATGACACTCAGACACCAACAATGCGAAATGAGTCGAACCTTCAGTCAGTTTTCTACTGTAGTCAGGGCAACAACCATGTAAGCCAATAATAAATTGATTAGGGTGTCCTGATTGCATACCTGCCATTTATCTATCTGTAAGTAATATGTAAACCAGTGCTGGCTGTCTCTTCAACAGTGCACTTCTAGTATGGACACAGTGAGGGAAGCAGGTTCTTAAGTAAAAGTTATGTGACGTAGATGACAGGTGATAGATGTCAAGTTTGCATTTTAAAGAGAAAAACAATTCATGATATAGTCAATCCTCATAAGTGTATTTGTGATCTCACGTACGCTCTAAAATTTACTTATATTCCCAACAGTAAGATTTTGTCACTTTCACAATCCTTTTGGGTTTGCAGAGGCCATAGGATGTGTCACCCATGGTGCATGTTCCAGCTGAGACTGGGTAAGGTTGAGCTCTGCATTCTTGCTTCAGCTTTCATCCTGTAAACAAGTGTCCCCCTCATGGTCTATTTAGTGCTACATTTTTCATATTTACGTTTTTATGTACTTTAATTGATTTCAGAGAGGACTGGAGGAGAGAGAGAGAGAGAGAAATATTAATGATGAGAGAGAATCATTGATTGACTGCCTCTTGCATGCTCCAAACTGGAGATCAAGCCCACAATGTAGGCATGTATCCTGACCAGGAATCAAACCATGACCTTCTGGTTCATAGGTTAATACTCAACCACTGAGCAACACTGGCTGAGATCATATTTATGTGTTTTTTGTGTATGTATTTTTTGGTGTGTGATTTCACTTACTAAGATTGCCCACAAGCATAGTGTTTCAGTGCCATCTAGCATTCTCAATTTCAGGCTATGATGTGCCCTTATGTGCTATTATAGACACTTTGTTCAGTCATGAGATGGTGCTTGTTGGTCATGAGTTAATGTTAATGAATTAACAATAATATTAAACTAACAGTCTTTAAACAAAAACATACATAAAATGATGTTCTATGTTGATAAGTCGATGAAAATGTACTGGAAAGGGCTTATAGAAACCTAACCCTGTATTTCGCCTAAGACAAATGGTTAAGTGTTCACTAAATCAGTGTTTGCAGAAATTTTATAAATAACTAGAGGCCCCATGCATGAATTTGTGCACGGATGGGGTACTCAGCCTGGCCAGTGATTGGGGCGGATCAGGGCCAACTTGCCCAGCCATGATGGGGGTGGATTGGGGCCAGCTAGCCAGGGAGAGGGACCACAGAAGGTTGGTTGGCCATGGGAGGTTGGCTGTGGGAATGCACTGAGCACCAGGGGGCAGCTCCTGAGTTGAGTGCCTGCCCCCTGGTGGTCAGTGCACAGTATAGCTACCATCAGGTCATCTGGTCATCGAGTTGTAATGGTCATTTAGACTTTTATATATATATATAGATTTTTGTAAATAACAAGAATTCACTATACATTGGTATATTAGTTTGTGAGAGCTGCCTAAAAAGATGCTACAGACTGGGTGGCTTACACGACAAAAGGTAATTTTTTTTCACAGTTTGAAAGGTCAAATTTCATGATAAAGATGTCAGCAGGTTTGGTTTCCTCTGAGGCCTGTCTGCTTGGCCTGCGGACGGCTCCTCCTTGTTGTGTCCTCACGTGGTCTTTCCTCTGTGGGCATGCATTCCTGGTGTCTCTGTGAGTCTCTGCCTTGTGAGGTCCCCCAGTGGGAACCTCCTAGAATTTTTAGTTATAACTTATAGGAAGCCACCCCTGCTATGGCCAAGATTCCTCTTTGAACAGGCATATTTATTTCTGAGTAAGGAAGAAATCTTTACTATACTGAGACACTAAGATATGGGATACCCAGCTGACATGATTAGTGGTTGAGTGTTGACCTGTGAACCTGGAGGTCCCGGTTTGATTCCCATCAGAGCACAAGATCAGGTTGTAGGCTCAATCCCCACTAGGGGGCGTGCAGGAGGCTACCAATCAATGATTCTCTCTCACCATTAATGTTTCTATCTCTCTTCCTCTCCCTTCCTCTCTGAAATCAATAAAAATATATTTTAAAGAAGATTTGGGTGCTGCTTATTATAGCAGCTAGCATTTACCCTAATACGGACGTAGGCCCGTTTAATACAATAAAGAAAACTAAATTATATGACCGTGGCTTAGCTGTCAGGTGGCCAGCAAGGAGAGCACTGACCCCTAAGATTGAAAAGATGCTAACGGTCACCAGTAAACTGGTTGATAAAACTGTCACTTTCGGAACATGTGCTTGCTGGCCAGCATCTCTGAGCTGGAAGGTAGGAATATAGACCTTAAACGTGTGTGTACTCGTTGGTGTTATTGGCTCTGTTTGTATAGAAAGGCATGAGTTCAGAAAAGAATTGGCCAGTTTGAAAGTAAAAATGTAAAGAAAAGTATGTGGATTCAGAAATTCAGAGACCAGAGTTGGAGAAGGTGGCAGGTGATAAATTCTAAAAAAAAAAATAGGTGTCGTGGTTTAAATGGGATTTTAGTGACTGGGACCCAGGGGGGAAAACAACAACAAAAAAAACACATTTCAGTGAAATAAAGCAACTCAGGCAAAAGGTCAGGTTCAGAATAAGGTCTTTCTCCCTATTCTTCCATAGAGTCTCAAAACAGTCACCATTAATGTGAGAGAGAACTGTGAGAATGTGGAAGCCAAATAAAGCAGGCTTGAGAAATGTGTGGGACCGAACCTGGTGGGTGATTGCTAGCACATAAGCCTGTCTGGAATGGGATAAATCAGGAGCCTGCTCTGTTTCTGAAGAAATTATAGTGACAAAGAAACATCGTCCTGAACTCAAAAAACTTCCGACTTTTGAAGGCTAAAAACAATCTTGCTACCTAGCCTCCTGCCTCACCCAAGCAGGAACTGGATTCTGAGAGCAACAAAGCCTCAAGGAGAGCATGTTCTCCAATACTCACTGCAGGTGTGGCCAGGGAAGATACCGGAAATGGAAAAGTACCAGAATAGAGGAAAGGACTACTGAGGTATAGGTAGAGATCCTTGGGGAAGGAATTATTTCACACACACACACACACACACACACACAGAGAGAGAGAGAGAGAGAGAGAGAGAGAGAGAGAGAGAGAGAGAGAGAGAGAGAGAGACATGCTCACTTTTTGTCAGCCATTCACTTCCTTCTTTTCTGAAACAAATATGATCCCTGAATTGACAACAATGATTTTAAGATGATGAGGAAAAATATTCTACTTTTACTGCAAGTTCATCAGGCAATTTGAAAAGTCTGGGTGTTCAGTAGTAATAGTGAAAGCAATATCCCCCTAGAATTGTCCTTCTTAAAACTGCATAATCTGATGACAACAGGTTTCTAATTGTTTAAGGGAAGATTTTCTGTTACAGCTGGATAAAATGCTAACAGTCTTTCAATGTACACAATAGTATATTTTTCAGTGCATTTGGCATCTCATATACATCTCAGGTCAGACATATAATATTGCATTTATGCTATGTTCCATCTCTATCCAAATGGTCAGTAACTTCATTATTGGTGCTGGTCCTTTGCATATCATTATAAATATACTCTGTTCCTAAATTCAGAAAAACTCCCTTATTCCTTATATGCAGTTGGTAATTAATTCCTATTAAGTATATCTGTAATTAATTTCCTTCTGTCTACCCACCCTAGCATTGCCCTGTTTCAAAAATATTAACATCACTCACATTAGCATTGTTATTTACCTCATCCCTTCATATTTGCTTCATTCTAGCTCATCATCCACAGAGTAGAAAACCTGGCTTTTATATAAAATACAAAATTTGATTGCATTTCCCCCAGCATTTCTTCTTTTATTTATTATAATTCAAACCTTATCTGAACACCTTCACCTGACATTCAATGACTTTCATGATGGATGTTCCTCTGTTCCTGAATTTATCTTCTGTCACCTTATCCCTTCCATGCACTCACATAGAAGTCAACTAGTTTTTGCCTAAAATCTAACCGGATTTCATGCCTCCGTGTCTTTTTCCTGTCCTTCCCCCCGCCCCCATTGCTTTGTATTCTCCTTACCTTGTTTTCTGATTGTACCGTCATTAATTATTAAACCTTCTAGAACTAATGTAACATATTTCCTCTTGATTTCTTGCTCCTCTGAATCGTCATTGTGTGTCTCCTGGTTGTCATTATTGGTTTATTTGGTTTTCTCTTCTTGTGCAAGTCAGTGTTCAATCTGAGGAGCAGACATGGGGAGACAGATATTAAGAGATTTATCACTTGCCTGCTGTCTACTCAGAGTTTGTCTCCAGGTCTATATCACTACTCCTCTCTTCTATTTGCATAAGATCTGAAGAGTCCAGGCTATCTGCACATCACATAGAACTTCATGTTGACCCATTACATTGATGGCATCGTGGTTTTCCGGTAGGATGAGCAGGAGGTGGCTTGGAGGCTGTAGGCTTGGGAAGACACATCCAGGATGGAAGTAAAGTTGTTCTAGTTTTTTTCACATCCCATGGTTATGTGATGTGCATCAAAATAGACTATTGCTTTTTTGATGTCATCTCATTTGTTTATTTTTCCCCTTAATTTCCTTGGCCCTGGGAGATGTATGAGTAAGAGATTTTGCTACCTATGGCTCCTCATAAGATTTTTATGGTTTCATGATTTACATTTAAGTTTTTTAAATCTATTTTGAGTTTATTTTTGTGTATAGTGTAAGTTAGTGGTCTAGTTTCTTTTTCTTTTCTTTTTCTTTTTTGTTTGCGTGTATCTATTCAATAAACTGATGAACAAAATAGATCCAGAGTCATAGAAGCATGGAACAAACTGAAAAATTTCAGAGGGAAGGCAGGGTTGGGGGCTGGGGAGAGCTTAACTAAGGAATTTATATGCGTATATGCATAGCCCATGGACAAAGACAATGGAGTAAAAGTCTGGGAGGGGCCAGTGCAGTGCGGAGGGAGGGGGTCAATAGGGAAAAGAAAGCATAGAGGGGAAATCTGTAAAACTTTCAACAGTAAAGATATATGTACATCATTGCTCATTTAGTAAAAAATAGAAATAAAAAAAGCAATATGCTCATGCCCCTATATCAGTTACTTTGTGTAAAGTAAACTCATTGGGGTGGGGTGGAAACTGGACTAAAGTAGTAGGGATGCTGTGGTATCAAATTATTTATTCATTGAGGATACATCTTATTTGCTGAACAGAATTATAAAACATCAGGTTCTTTTTTTTTTCATGATTCAATTCTGTCTGCTACTATAACACATCAATTTTTCCTCCAATCCCTCCTGTGTTGATATGTCTGTCTCATTGATTTCCTGCCCATCAAATCCAAATCTGATCCGTTGCATTAGCAAGCTGTCATTCACAATGGACTTTCAGGAGTTTTCTAAGGGACCAGTGCCTCTTGGCCTGAAACTGGACCTCAGAACCTGGCTGCCCTGCCACCTGCAAATGAATGGGATTGTTTTCTCTGTCTTAAACCCGTCTTTGTTGTTTTAATGTATTTTTATTGATTTCAGAGAAGCAGGAAGAGGGAGGGAGAGATAGAAACATAAATGATGAGAGAAAATCATTGGTTGGCTGCCTCCTGCTCGCCCTACTGGGGATCAAGCCCACCACCCGAGCATGTGTCCTGAGAATCGAACTCTGACCTCCTGGTTCATAGGTCACCACTAAACCACTGAGCAATACCAGCCAAACACCCTTCCTTGTTTTATCATTGGCCATAGCAAGCATCCTCAGCTGTGGTCCCCAAAGAAGCACCAGTTTCCCACTGAGTTAGGACACTATTGGTCTCAGGAAAAATGGAAACAGAGACAGCAGGGGGGGCAGGGTGTTTATTTTATTCTTATGAAATTTTGAATTGTTGCCTGTAGTCCCTGAAATAATTATCATTGTCATTAAATTTGATAATTTTGCTAAGATATAGCCCATATTTGAACGCCCTTGATCGATTTTAATTTGTTCCTTGTCTGATACGTTCTTGTCTATATCTTTAATTTCTTTCCTGACTTTGATCAATTTTCATTATGTTATTTTTCCTGCACATTTTTTTTTGGTCCATTTCTATTCTTGGTGTTTACATGTCTAATGTTATTCGTATGTATGTTTATCTCCATATGAGTGTTTGAGAATATTTAATTCAGTTTGGAATGTGATGTTACAATTTTCTTTTACTCCTATTTTAATGTTATTTATGCAGGAGACTAAAGGAGGTTATTTTTTATCAGTTAAAATACTGTGATTTGTATTTCCTATTTTTGTTGTTGTTCCTTATGGCAGTGCTGTGTTTAGTAAGTTTTTGAAGTTATTTCTTCTAGTTCTATAATATGAGAGAGAGGGCCCATTTCTTCAATGTACTGATGTTCAGTTTCCTTCTTGGATGAAGTTGATGGTGGTGGGAAGAGGCGTGTGGAGATTCTTTCTCTTTGATTTTTCTGCTGACTTATCTCTTTTTTTTTTTTACTGCTATGTCTTTTATTTTTTAATATATTTTTATTCATTTTAGGGAAGAAAGGAGAGATAGAAAGAGAAACATCAATGATGAGAGAAAAATCATTGATTGGCTGCCTCCTGCACGCCTGACACTGGGGAACTAGTCTGCAACTGGCATGTGCCCTGACTGGGAATGCAACTGTGTCTAGGCGAAACCATGGAGCTACACAGCTGGGTCTTCACTGCCATGTCTTCAAGACGTAACTTCCCTCCTTACCTGCTCTGCCTCAGAAGTTCTGGGTCATTAGGCTGCCCTTTCAGTCCCCAGTTTCATCAACCCCTTCCCAGTGGTCCCTATAGTGAACAATTCATCCCAGGTCCCAGGACTATCTCGACAGTGTTCATGCTGAGCATTGAACTTTGGAGAGTAACTTTGTCTATGCTCTGCCGACCCCTGTCTCATCTGTCTCTTCTCCTTACATTCTCTCTCTCTCAAACCTATCATTTTGTTAAAAAATTTCAAACAGGATTATTTGAAAGAATAATGCAGCAAACATGTATATACTCTTCTAATACTGCCCACTTGGTCTCTCTTCAACATCCCTTGCCTACTTTTCACACCTACAGGCTCAAGGTGGCAGTAAGTGCTCTCTCGGGGTTAAGATTTGTTTCACTACTTATAGATCATTTGAATTTTGTGATGTTTTCTATCTCCTAATAATTCTGAAGATGAGAGTCATGTGTGGCTTTTTTTGTACCCTTGTTGAATTTATGGTCTTCTGGGAGGACATGTGTTAACAATTTTGGAGTCAAGTGGTTACCATTCCTTCAGTTCTAAAGTTCCCTGTTTTCATATTACCTTGCTAAATATACTCATCTGGAGCAGATTTGTTCTGTATTTTTTTGTTGTTGTTGTTCGTTTGTTTATTGACTTGCACTTTTTATTTATTAAAGTCCTTTGGTGTTTTAGGTGCCATAATTGTGTTTCAACATATTGTATTCTTTCCATTTTAATTATGTTATCATTCATTCATTATTATTAAACTAGAGGCCTGGTACACAAAAATTTGTGCACTTGTGGGGGAGGTCCCTCAGCCTGTCCTATCCCCTCTCGGAGTCTGGGAACCCTCAGGGGATGTCCACCTGCAGGCTTAGGCCCGCTCCCTGGGTGATCAGGCCTAAGCTGGCAGTCAGACATCCCTCTGGCAGCCTGGGAGCCCTTGGGGGATGTCCACTTGCCAGCAGGGAGCAGGCCTAAGCTGCAGTCAGACATCCTTAGCGTTGCTGAGGAAGCAGGAGAGGCTCCCACCACCACCGCTGTCAGCCTGTCTTGTGGCTGACCAGAGCTCACCCTGTGGGAGTGCAATGACCACCAGGGGCAGCTTCTACATTGAGCATCTGCCCCCTGGTGGGTGGTCAGTGTGTGTCATAGTGACCAGTCATTCCTAGTCGTTCTGCTGTTAGGGTCAATTTGCATATTACCCTTTTATTACACAAGAAGGTAGCATTTCATTTAGTAACCATTTGGAGACTAGATTTTTTTCAAGGTAAGTATGATAGAAATGTAAAATGTAAGTTCCATTGAGCACCCATTACAAAATCAACAGCAGTGATATTTCCTTACTGTATTGTTTTGGATATATGCCCTTAAGTTTTAGAATATATTGTAATTGCAAAATAATTGCCTGTCCTTTTGGATTTTATCTTTGAATTAAGACTGGGTAATTTAGTTAGAAAATATTCCTAGTGATTCCATTTTTTTTTTTGCTCCTTATTTTGTTATATAATGTAGTTTTATTATTTTATCCAAAATGACTTATAATGCCTTATCATATTTATTTAGGTTTTCTTTGTGAAAAAAAAAAAGTTACTGAAAACGGCAAGTAGAGATAAACACTCAATAAAACTTTCATATAGCACCAAAGAGGAAAAAAAGTATTTTATTTTATTGTTTTTAGTTAAAATGTTTGATTCCATTTAAAAGTTGTTGGAAATACTCCAGATGAGGAGAATAGTAATTGATAATGTGGCCAGTTAGTTGAAGAATGCCTTGAGGTATTCATATGCAATGCTTTTATTTTGTACAAGCATTGTTTTTACTAGATTGTGTGGAATCTAGATTTTCCACTGGGTTTTACTTAATAACTTCTTCAGGTTCCATAAATTTCCTCCAACTTTTATTACTTACTATTAGGTATCAATCCTATTCATTTTTAAAACTTCAGTCACAAACTTGACAAATTTTGGCTCTGGCCGCATTCCCTGTCCAGCTTCCTCTGTGGGCTGACTGTCGCACAGGGAGAGAGGGGAGCAGGATCCACTTCCTTTTCCTAGTTTTGCTGTTACAGGAGAGCAAAGAAATGCCAAGCACGCTTCATGGAGAAAGGGAAGGAGCCCGTTTAGTATTAACACTAGTGACTAGCGGACCCTGGGAAAGATTTTTCCAAATCAGAGTGAAGTAACATACAGAGGCTTTGCTTTATATAAGCTTCTGGGGTCTTTGTCTTGCAGATATGGTTCTACCCCCTTGTGGGCTTAGAGGAAGCCCCCCAGGTGTTGGGTTCCCAGGTCATATCAGATGATCTGTCCTAGGGCCAGCGATAACGACCTCCTCCCCCGCCACTAGGGCAGTGCATTGTTTAGTTTTATGGCCTGACAAGCCTTGCAAATACCAGTTTCCTCCTCACTGCTTTTGTTGGGAGGAGACAGGAGACTGTCCACTTAAAAGGCAACCATATTGCTGGTAGGAAGGCATCCCTGGGCTGAAAGGAGTTCTATTAGATGCTGCCTTTCCATGCTATCCCCCTAGTCTGTGCTCGTCACACTGTCTTTTTGTTAACATAAGAAACACTCAAACGTGTAAGGAACTTTGTGAGTTTATTTGAGCCAAACTCTCAACAGACAATAGATGGGAAGCAGAATCTCAACATATTGAGATAATGCTCTGAAAATGGCAATTTTTCACCTTGTTTTACACATTATAATCAACAGGGGAGACGTAAATGCTTTACTTGAACTCCATTGGTGATAGTTCAGGGAGACAGGAGAAAGCAAAGTAGGGAAGCCTCTGGGATTGGGTAAAAAGATAGACACATACTTATTTTTCAAGGTGGGTTCAGGATAGTTAATTGTCAGAGATTAATACCATAACAATAACAGTGAGGAAATTTATGGGTTTGCCCTGCTGAATTGGTTGTGCCCTGATTGGTCTGGGAAAAGAAAAGTTACAAGTTACCCTGACATTCCACAGGTATATAATAATAGATTCAAAAAAAGACAATAGACTCAGTTAAGATCAAAGTTGAGTTTGCAAGGCTCCCGCCCAGGCCTTCCCTCAGATCGTAGGTTAGCATGCAGCCCCTACACTTTCTTCTATAGTCTGAGTACAGTTTAAGGAAGAGTTAAAAATACACCCCTCCTCCGCTTCCCACTCTGCAGAGCCACTAATTATCCGAATATTTATAGTATTTTAAGATTCATTCTCAATTGAAACGACATTGAAGTCTGGCTAATTCCTCAAAGAACAAATTGGCTTTTTTTAACGTAGATTTGTCCTGAAATACGCTATCACAAGTGATCTCTCAATCAATATTTACACTGAGAATTATAGAAATATGAAAATAAAAACTTGAAATACAGTTTGTTAAACCCAGTTTAATTTCTTAAGATCAATTGTTTTCTATTGTTTGAGACTCTCTGTCTCTAAAGTTTAAATGGCTTGTATCATAATTCTCCTTTAATGTTTCCCTATTTCATTCCACTTACGTTTTCCTGCACTTGCAAAAAATACATTTTACAAGGAACTCCTTTGTATATCTGTCTGTGAATAGTCTGGAATGTAAGCTCCTTGGAGGGAGGACATGCATCTTTGCCATGTTGAAGACCTGACACAAAAGGAGCCCTCGTAAAGTTAACTGTCATTAAACCAAACACTTCAATCAGTCCCAGTTCAGAGCAAGAGGGCTGGGGAGGTGACGACAGCTGGAATCTACCTGAGATGTCAATGCCTTTGGGTGCCTTTGTCAAGCTATAGCCCAAGGCCCCTTCTGTTGAAGAGATAATAGAAAATAGTCCAAGTACCCACAGGTGACCTAAGCAAGAAAGGAAGAGAAACGAAGGGAAGTGCCTGTGGGGGGATACATTTGAAGAACAGTTGGGCTAGGAAGAGAAGAAAAAATCATCTA